>MU688245.1:0-29723 GCA_026770625.1 Nicotiana glauca | reverse complement strand
TTCATTTTCCCTCCCCCCCCCGGCTCGAGTTGTCCGCTCGGGTAAGCCAGGTCTAGAACAAATAAACCCAGGTTTTTAAACCTAGAATAACATAGCCTCATGCTTGATCCTAGCACAAACATTTGTTACATCACATGCAATTGACTTAGAGGGCTCAACACGGGGGTTGGATCACTATAGGACAGGTGTACCCAAAATAACAGACCATCTTGATGCATCCTATGTGCTAGATGTTGCATTTCTTTAAGGGTAAAAGGGTCATTTGGTGGACCAGTGATTGTTGAGGGAAAATGAAAAAAAAAAAAAGAAGGAACAAAAGAGGGTGAAGTGTGAAAATAAAGCAAGTAGGGTCTAATTATGTTTTCTGTCATATTTTTATTAAGTGAAAGACAAAAAAATTAAAATTTAAAAAAAAGATTTACACTTTTTCATCATTTTCCGAAAATCAAAAAAAAAGGAAAAAAATTCAAAAAGAGTTTACATGTTTCATCATTTTCAAGGAAAAGACAAAAAAAAATATTTTCTCTAAACTAGTTATTTTTTTATTTCTCGCCCGTATCCAATCAGCCCGAACTACGCATACCTGATTCTCGTCTTTCGGGGCGTGATACATAGGCAATCCACATAGGGTTCGGTCTTCCTAGGGAGTTTACGTTCTTGGCTTTGCGGGGTCTTAGCCAAATCTTGTATTTTTAGCCACATAGGTTAATTTCAGAAAGTAATCACAACCATGTCTTGCATGTGTCTAGTAGGGAACGTAATTGTCTCACATAGTGTTGGTTTTAATTTTCTCATACAGGTATGGATATGCTTACTGGAGTTTGAGCATGACAGAGCCTTAGGACCATCCAATCAAGATTGCTCATTCTTTTTTTTTAACCCCTCCTAAATTAGGAGGATCTATAGTGTTTTCACACTTCCCCTCCAGCGTGACTCAAACCCAGAACCTAACGGTCGTAGGGGGAGGTGCATACCAATTGAGCAAGCCTCACTTGTTAGATCGCTCATTTTTTTTTTTTTAACAATCCACTAGGCATTGCCTAGGACTAGTTTTTATAAATAATAAAAATCAAACAACATAGTTTGTTATGGATCCTACATGAGTGAGAGTAATAAAATATGAAAATTACATATAGCCTATTATCAAAATTGAGTAAGGTACCCAAAATTGATATCACATAATGTTCACTAAAAATTGTATGGTAATAAACTAGCCCATAAGTATAGCCCATAAAATTGGGCCAAGTAATGTCGTCCAAAAGGCCCAATCCATCTTTACATGTAGTTTGCATGTATAGCCAAATGCCACTTCCTTCAATTGCATAATTAGCCACTGTAATTGTATACTTGCCCATTTACACGTTTTGGCTTGCACTGACCCATATTCTATCTTTACACCCCATAATTCCATTTGCTCACATCTGTATGTAGTATAGGAATTAACGAAAATCCATGTGTTTTCTTCAAAGCTCATTTGTGTTTACCATTGCCATGTCTTCTTTGCCTTTGCTGTTCTGTTATATTCCATTGCTCATCTGTGCATTTGTAGCTGAAATTACCTGCTGCATGCAAACGTTGAGATGCCTTTGTGCCTAAAGATGTTCCATCCTTGCTGCTGCATATGCTATGATGGTAGAAATTGGACTGTCGAGTTCTGTATGTGATGCACCTGATCAGTAGACTGCCCTGCATTGCCTTATTTGAATTGCATGTTGACGCTCCAGGCGAAATTGCTAAATTAGTAATCCTGCATATTGTCTCGATGACAAATATCACCTTCTGATTTTGTATTTTGCTTCTATCATTTAATTTTTTGTATGCCTAACCCCCTGTATGTAATATCCTGTATCCTTTCTTACGCTTTAATTTTTTCCTCCACAGGTGCATCATCCAGCTGGATTCCCTGAGATTGGGAATTTTGCTGTCTGCAGGCTGTGTGTCTATGTGGCTCCATATGTATGCTTGCTTTGCTTTTGTGCCTATTGCTATTATCTGTCTTGTGTGCTTATGATATCGTGTTGTCCTATGTGATAAATTGTAACTTTTGCTCAGGACTCTTGATAGCTTTCTGTTGTGTATATTGTGTTGCATCATGATGTTTCTCCCAAATGTCATGCTTGAGCATGCCCCTTTTCCTTCTTCAAGGGAATGAGCACATAGTGCTAATCCCACCCATTGAAGTCGGAATAGAGAGCAAGGCATCTATACTTTAACTACTCCTGCAAAAAAGAAAACAAAGTTAGTGAAAACAAATTTGTGATTCATATCTCTTCCTGCCTCTGTTACTGCTTTCATCTTCCCTTCCTAACTTCTTGAAACCTTTACTCTTAAATAAGGACATTGTAACTTATCCTCATTCACGATCCTCCTTCCTTGTATGTCCAGGTCCCTGAATTCAAAGCATTCTTTATCTCCAAAATCCAGTGCATAATTTGCCGGGTGGTCTGCCAATTTATTCCCTTCCCTGAATATATGTGTCACCCTGAATACAAACCCTTCCATTAACTTCTGAATCTCTTCCACATGATCAATTATACACCAAGGAGGCTTCCATGATCCTTCTATAATATTTTTCAACAGCATAGAATCAGTCTGAAGCCAAATATGAGAATAGTTGTATATCCTGCACATTCTCAGACCTTCAAGGATTGCTCTTGCTTCTGCTTCATTATTAGAGCACTCAGGGATCTCCCTCCCCATAGCATATTTCACATCCCCTTTCACATCACTTATACACAAACCTATGGCACTTCTCCCAGGATTCCCCCTTGATGCCCCATCAGTGTTAACTTTGATCCACCCCTCAAAAGGAAATTCCCATAACACCTTATTATACTACAGTTTTGGTGTATAGTTCTCCAACATAGTTAATATATCTATCCACCTGTGAGGTACCTTAAGTCCAGGCTTCCTCACTTGAACTAAATGCTGAAGGTGAGTAGATACCTGGTATATGACCCTATTAACTGATACTAAATCCCTATATTTTAGACTATTTCTTCTCTTCCATAACTCCCACACTATGCATGATGGAACAGCCTGCATTATTGGTTTTAACCTTGGGATATCTGATTTGGTCCAACATTTTGTAATAGCTTGATGTAGAGTCAATCCTTGCACTGCTATTCCTGCTCTTGGTAAGAAAAATTTCCACACCCTTTCTGCAGCATTTGATGTAAAGAACAAGTGTAGAAGTGTTTCTTCCTTAGGTTCTGTGCAACACCAGCATCTAGATGGCATTTGATAACCAAGCTTCTTCATGAAATCATCTAAAGGTAGCCTAGCTTTCCCAACCTTCCACATAAAGAAAGAAATTTTAAAAGGAAGCCCCTTTACCCATATCATCTTATATGCTATCCTAGGATCTTCTCTCCTTCTCAAATATTCTCATGTTGATTTCACAGTAAAATTGCCCCTTGTTTCAAGCATCCAAAAGGGAACATCAAGAACATTCTGCTGTGAGGGAGGATCAATCTTCTCTATAATATGCATAGCTAACTCTTCAGGAAGAATCTGCAGCAGCCTTGTAGCATCCCATGCTCCATTATCCACTAAATCATTCACATTTATTATGTCTTCATCTATACCAAAATTCCGTGGAACCAAAAAATATAGAGCACCCAATCCAGTCCAATTGTCATACCAAAACATTGAAGAACCCATTCTCAATTTCCAGATGATCTGATGCTCTATTAAATCTCTACATTCCAGCATTTTCCTCCAAACATGGGACCCTTCCCTCCATGGTACCACTACTGCATTCAACTTCTTGCAGTGCTTCTGACACATGAAGGAACTCCATAGGCTAGGCATAGTCCTGAACTTCCACCACAGCTTACAAAAGAAAGCTTTAGTTACATCATGTAGTGACCTGAATCATATTCCTCCTTCTTCATGTGGCATGCATAAAGTAGTCCATGATGCCCAATGCCTACTATGACCTCCCACAGCACTGCTCCAAAAGAATTGAGCAAAAATCTTATGCATCCTATTTATCACATAGTTAGGAGGATTTACTGCAGAAAGTAAGTGCAAAGGCATACTTTGCAGAACACTAGAGATTAGCACAGCTCTTCCCCCAATAGATAGTAGCTTTCCTTTCCATGCATGTAGCTTATCCAACACCTTGGTTATCATGGGTTGATAATATTCAAGTTTTCTCCTTGCATAGAAAATAGGACACCCCAAATAAGTGAAAGGAAAATCTTGCCTTCCTATCCCTGTTACTCTCTCAACCTTTCTAACCACCTCCAAATCTGTCAAATGGTGCATGTATACAGCTGATTTGCTTTTGTTAATCAGCTGCCCTGAAGCAGCTTCATACAAATGAAGAATCTCCATTACTAACCTCAGGGATGTAGCATCAGATGAGCAAAAGATTATTATATCATCTGCATAGGCCAAATGATTAATTTTTGGACTCCACTTGGGCAGTCCAAATCCACAGAAGTACAGGTTTAGGTGCAGAGAATTAAGACCCCTTGAGAGAGCTTCTGCAGATAGGATAAACAAAGTTGGAGATAGAGGATCTCCTTGTTTAACCCCTCTTGAGTATTTGAAGAAACCATGAGCTTGGCCATTTACCAACACAGAATACCAGTTGTTACCTACCAGGTCAAAAATCAATCCAATAAATCTTTCACAAAATCCTAGTTTCCTCATCATCTTGGTTAGAAACAGCCATGAAACCCTGTCATAAGCCTTTGTCATATCTAATTTAATCACCACATTTGGTCCAGCTTTAGTTCTGAGCCTGATGTCTGTTATGATCTCCTGAGTTAGAAGTACATTCTCCACTATACTCCTCCCCTTTACAAATCCTGCTTGTTCTTCTGAGATTATGCCAGGTAATAACTCCACCAACCTTTCATGTATCACTCTTGAGAAAATCTTGTTAATGAAGTTACTTAAACTAATTGGCCTCAGATCAGAAAAGGTTGTAACTTCTTTCTTTTTTGGCAAGTGCACCAGGTTTGTATAAGTAACACATTTGGGCAATTGCTCGCCATTAAAAAATGCTACTACCATTGCATGAATATCCTCACCCACAATATCCCAACATGTTTAAAAAAAAGAACCAGTATAACCATCAGGACCACCTGCCGATTCCCCATTCAAACTATATACTGCATTTTTTACTTCATCTCTTGTAGGTATTGCTATCAATTTCTCATTTTGTTCATCCTCTATCAATCGAGAAATATGTTCCATGATATGAAATACTGAAGGAACAGTAGCTTCTGTAAATTGTTCCTTATAAAAATTTACTGCTTCTTCTGCAATTTCTTCATCTTCTTCCAACCAATTGCCATTACCATCCTTGATCCTTTTTAATTGTAGCCTTTTCCTTCTTCCTCTGACTTGGGCATGAAAGAATTTGGTGTTCTATCACCATCTTTGAACCATGACATTCCTGCTTTTTGCTTCCAGAATTCCTCCTCCAGTGCTAGATATTTCATCATTTCTGCCTGCACCTTCTTTAGTCTTTCTCTATTCACCTGAGTAGGATGTGCCTCAAATTGTCTTTCATATACTAGCACCACTTCTTCTAAACTAGCAATCCTTTGAAAAATATCACCAAATGTTGTTCTGCTCCAATTTGATAACACCTTCTTCAGCTTCTTTAATTTATAATTGAACAGCACAAATGGATTTGCACAAAAATCTGATGTCCAGTTCTCTTTCACAACTTTTTAAAATGAATCATGCTTAGTCCAGAAATTCAAAAATCTGAAAGGTTTCTTGATTGGAGGTGTTTCAATATCACATTTAAGCAGCATGGGACAGTGATCTGAGCCAATCTTAGATAGGTGAGTAACCTACAAACCTGAGAAATTCTCCTGCAATTTTGCATTTCCAAAGCACCTGTCTAATCTTTTAAATATACAATCTTCCTCAGATCTTCCATTCCACCAAGTGAATATACTACCTTTAAACCCCAGATCTGCTAAATTAGAAGTGTTGATACAGTGTCTAAAGTCATCTACTTCATTCAAAGACACTGGCAATCCCCCAAACTTCTCTTCCTCATCCCAAATTACATTAAAATCACCCCCCACAAGCCATGGAGATGTCATATCAGATGCCATTGCATATAAAGAGTCCCACAATTCTATTCTCTCTATATGATCACATTTTGTATATACCAATGTTAGAATCAATTCCACATGTGTTTCAGTGTGGAATAGTTTCAGAGTCAGCTGCTGCACCATGTTATACATAATGTCCACTTCATAAACTTCATCAATAAAAGCCCATATTTTGTTTGACACATTAACTACTGCTTGGCCAAGTCCAATTCTCCTTCTATATCCTTCCATCCTGTTAGATTGTTGCATGGGTTCTAATACTCCTATGAATTCAAAATGATGCTGTCTATGCATAAGAATCAATATTTCAAAAGCCTGCATAGTATTTACAGACCTGACATTCCATATAATGGCATCCATCAATTATTGAGTGATTTGGACAGTGCTCTTCTTGTTTGAACTCCACCTGCTGTAGCTGGAGTGTCCTTTGCTTGTTTCTCTCTTCCCTTTGTTGCAGAAATTCCTTGTTCAATATGCCTAGGAGATAAATCCCCTTGCTTGGCCACATTGAGGAAATTTTGAGCAGTTGATTCCTCATCCATGTCTCTATCACGCTGGCTTGCATTCTCCTGCACTTCTTCACCTTCCTTAACCTCAGCAGCAACCACAATTGCTTGCTGTCCAGAAATTAAGGCATGACCACCCTTTTTACTAGATTGCATATGTGCAGGAACCAATGGAGCAGTGATTCCTATTATTTCCCTACTCTTCTTCTTATTAAACACTTTTGAATTTTCAGCTTTTACTGTAACCTCATTGCCCTTTCTCTCCTCTGCATTTTGATTTGTTCCACCTGGATCTGTGATAGTAATATTGACTTCTTTGGCTAATTCTACTTCTGCACCATTGTCTTCCTTACTTTGAGTATTTGTTTCTTCCTGTTCCCTTACACCTTCTGTATCTCCTCTATGTTGTTGTTTTCTTCCTTCCATTTCTTGTCTCTTTACCTCTGCTGTATTTTCATCATTGACATTGTTGAAATGATCTCCATTGTCATTTTGTTGGTCCATAATTGGTTGTTGACCATCTGCAGATCCTGCTTCTTTAGCCTTGCCATTGACACTCTTCTCTTCCTCCTCCATTGCATCCCCACCAAATTCCTTCTCACTTTGCATCACATCTGGAATTACCCCTTCTTCTGCATCTTCTTCATCTTGATTAGCCCATAATTTACCTCCATTCTATTTGAGTTTTTCATTGCTTTTAAATATTTCAAAATCTGTGTCCACTATATTTTCCTCAGGATTGTTCTTTGCAAGTTCAGCCTCCACCATAGTATCCTGAGATGGTATTTCCTGAACTGAGGTATTTATTGCAACTTCCTTTATTTTGAAGGCTCTTTGTACCCATACTGCAGTAGTCTCCTTCACCTTGTGGTCAGTATCAACTTTGTCAATATTCCTATTTACTTCAGCTTCCTTTTGTTTATTATTACCTGCTAGATTTGAACTTGCAGCTGGCAGTACATTTGTCTTCATTCTTCCATCATTATTTCCCTTACCATTTCCAGGTGAGCTTGGCATGAAAATTGGTGCTGCAGGATTTAAATTACCCCTTTCTTTTGCTATAGGCACTGCATTTTGATTTATCTGAGTTTCTACCAATGCCAAATTATTATTGGCATTTTCCTCACTTTCTTCTACCTCTAAAATAGCAAATTTATTTGTAGTGTGAACCTGATCATTCTTCGTTTCAACAGGAACAATTTCCTGTCCATTTTTACCACTAAGTTCAACCTGCTTTGGTTGTCCTCCCTTTTGTTTATCCACAGTTACAATTGCTTGTCTAGATTCCACCATATCTGCTGCATGTGCATCCTTACCTTGCATACTCCTATCTCTGACCTCCTTCCACTGAGAACCTTGATTTCCAACAACTTTGCCACTCGACAATATCATCAAGGAGCCATTATTCTTGTTACCTTTACCTACATCATTAGCAACTTCCTGCTTCTCCTCCCTCTTATTTGCCATAAGTTCAGGGTGTAATTTCCAGCACTCAAACATGTCATGCCCTTGCAATTTATATTCTTTACAGTACTTAGGCAAATAATCATAATTAATATTCACCCATTCAGTTCTTATATCACTTGTAGCTTCATTAACAATGTCCATACGAACCTTCTTTGGGAGATCAGTTAATAGATCAATTAACACCTTCACACGTGCACAACTAGGCCTAGTTTTGTTTACAGTAGCCTGATCAAGATGTAAAGGATTTCCTACAGCTGAAGCTAAAGAAAATAGAGATTCCTTAACAAAATAGTTTGGCAATAAATTTGGGAATGATATCCAAGCCATAACCTTAGGAGTTTCTTCTCCCGCTTTAAATTTAACATCATAGATTAATGTTCTCATCTGATATTCCTCGCCATATTTATCTTTAACATAATATACTCCTTTTGATGAAAAGTCTACAAAATCTTGCCATAGTGTAAACCTGATCAGCACATGTCTATCACATAAATAGCCAATATTGCATTCACCCTTAATACCACATTGTATTGGAACAATGCGACGTATCTCATTAAGCTCAGGACATCCATACGATAATTTGCACACTACTGCATATTGTAGTCCTTCAATTACATTCATACGTTCCACTTCTTCCTCAGTAAAGCAAATAGTGGGTTGTCCCTGAAAAAAATGTGCTCGACGAAGAGGGATGGGATCAACTGTTGCCTTACGATCATGCATGGTATTACTATTCGATGTTGGCTTCAATGCCTTCGCATAATCCATGTGTTTTTGGATGTTTTCTAGTGACGATGCATGCTGGACAGTGTTGGGAGTGGTTGGGGAGGCAGCCCAGCCATAGGGGGTGGCTGGCCGCCGGCCGGCGACGCCATGAAAGCTGGCAGAGAAGTTCTCTCTCTCTTTTTTTTTAAGCAAATCCACTAAGCATGTGCCTAGGGCTAGTTTTATTAATAATAAACAAAAAAACAAACCACATAGGAAGAGTACATGTAAGGGGGGCATGGACCTTACCTTACTAATCCTATTGAGGCAAAGAAAAAGCCTCATCTACTAGCAAGCATGCAAAAAATAGGAACTTGAAAGAATCAAATATTCTATGATCGCCATAGATTTTATAATACACTCTATGACGTTATTACAAATGATGATGTTTCTAAAATGATAGATTAAAATAATGTAGAAATTAGAGTCTTTCCCCTCATTTACCAAACTTGTGAGTTCTTCAATTTGAACTTCCTTAAAATCCTTAATTTTCTTCAAATAATCTTCAAAATTCTTCATTTCTTCTCCGATCTATTGGACCTCGTAGATGCGGAAGGGGCAACCCCTTTTTGCTTTGCAGCTCTCATTGGAAGTTGCCTGGAGTGTTATTCCTTGATTCACCTCCTTTTTTTACTATGCTCAGGCGAGAAATCTCCACTTGCAGCCGCCTCTTCCGAACAATATTCACTCAAATCATCTTCTTTTGCTTCATCAGAACTATCAAGACGTAAGTTGAGCTCTAGTTTTTGATTAGCCTCTTCTTGTAGAACCATCTGTAATGGCTTTATTCTTGCTCTACCTGGTTCATATATTTTTGCCACTGAAGCTTTCATCTTTTGTGAAGTCATTTTTTATCCAATTGAGTATGCACATCTTTGAGGTTTTGGGCTTACCATCTCATCCAGTAAATTTCTTTCCTCCAGACTGATAGTTGGAGCAATTGCATTCTGTTTTTGCTGTCCATTATTTTGAATTTGTTCAACTGATTTTTTATTGCTTTCCAATAGCTGCTCATGTTCTGGGAATGAAGCTGCTTCATATCGCTCATAATTAGCATAAGAAACATTTAAAAGATCTTGGAGGATATTTGTAGGTGTCAAATTATATTGTGCAGTCGTTCCATTTGTAATAGGAGTTGGACTCGCTGCAACCTACTCAGCTACTGCCCCTTCCTTTGTTTTACCACCTTGTCGAGTTGACGAAACAATTTCTTGAATGTTTTCTTCACCTTCATCATGCTCTTCAGCTATGTTAGCCCATGTCGTACGCTTAGAGCTAACTGCCTCATGTAGCTCATTAAAATTCTGGACTGGTTCATCACTCAATTCTTCACTCATGTCGTTTTCATGTGCATCGCTTGCGTGGTCTGTCCCTCGTTTTGGATTTTTTATTGCAGATGACATCATGGACAGTGTGTCCTGATTATGTGACGGATTTATAGATCGATCAAACATCTTATTTGAGGGTACCTCATGGTGTGATGTATTCAATCCAACTCCAATAAACCTCTTGGCATTAACCCCTTCTAAAGAGAACCCTTTATTTGCATTAAGTAATGCGTTTAAAGGGTTCAAATTTTCCAGAATTTGAGCTCCAACAGCTGTGACATTTATATTAGGCGTGATGGAGTTATTGGCTATATTATGTTCTATCTCAACCAACACCAGTTGCCTACCGTTTACCTGATCAACTGCTGGTTTTTGCTGCATACCAGCTGCAATAACCAAAGTAGGTACACCTTCCAGTTCTTTTCCTTCATCTTGCTCACCATTACTTGCTAAGTCTACTGGTTTTTAGCTGTAATAGTAGCCTGAGTAACCCCAGCATTAGGTCTATTCCCAGTGGCATTCAATGCAACATTAGGCTCCAATTTTGAACCAACAACAGCTGATTGTATTCCAGCTTTGTCAACATGTTCTACCACTGTTACTGCTGCATGGTACTTGGCAGTGGTTAGTCGATCAGCTCCAACTATTGCACTGTCTTTCACCATCTGTTGGAGTTGCCCTTTTTTTATAATTTGCTCAGCACCTGGAACTTTGAGAGTTCCAGCAGAACCTCTATTGCACATTCCCTGAGACAGAGTCCCCTGCTCAAACCCCTGCATCCTTTCAGTACAATCAACAGCACCATTATCTAACACCACTGGATCTGTATTGTTTGATGATGCTATACGACCTTCTACAATTTTAGACTTTGTTCCTCCAGTTGGTGTTTGGGATATAACAATATTAATTCCCACCTTCCCACATGGTATATCAGTTCCATATTTTACCAAATCCTTTCCTACATTACTTTGAACCCCTTCAGCTTTATCAATTACCCGTGATCCAATGTGTGCATTAACAGAAGGTCTAGCATCTACATGTACCTTAGTTTGATCAACCTTCCCTTGTCGTGTAACACATGTAGATTCCAAGCCTTCTTTCATTCCTTGTTGTTTCACATCATGAATCACATATTTGCCATTAGGAGCAGTTTGGCTTTTAGTAGAACAATCAGTTGCAATCTCTTCCTCACCCTCAACATTCTTTTTTGAACTTTCAACACTTGACATAATAGCTGCAGCAGTAGCTAATTTGTCATAGGCCTGCACTATTGGATTTACGATATTAGAGACTCTTGCTAATGCTACCCTAGCAGGCACATCATGAGCAGGTGGTCCAGGCCCCTTATCAAGCTTTGAGATATCTCAACCAACCTCAATCCCTTCACGACCTAAGGTAGTACCTGATACCAAACGTTTCTTATCCTGCAGTAAACCATCAGTTTGTTTCATTCCTAATTGTAACACCTCTTCTGATCGTGCAACCTCAATTTTCCCAGCTCTTTTTGCATTCAAATAGTCCCTAGCATCTCCTTGAAGCTGTTCAAGCATGACACCCTCGTTGCTAGGCAGAATACTCTCCCCTGTTGTAGTTTTTGCAACAGCCTCCTCACCAACCTGTCTCTTCATTACACGACATGATTTTTCCTAGTGACCTTGGTGTTTGCGGTACGTGCAATAACTTGGGAGATTGTCATAGACAACTTGTTGATCATGAATGATTATTTTTCCTGTAATTCTGTCTGTCATAACGATTTTAACTTTTTTTGGATGTTTGTCCACAAGATCAAGAATCACCTTAACTCTTGCGGCACTAGGTCGAGTTCTCTCTTGTGTTGCCTTATCAACAGCAAGGGCTTTACCCACAGCTGAAGCAATCGACATTAAGGCTTTTTTAGCAAAAAAATTTGGGGGCAGACCTGGGAACGAAATCCAAACAACTGCCAACGATGTCTCCTCCTTTGGATTGAAATCTAGCGTCCATGGGAATGTTCTAAAGAAAAATTCTTCATATTTTGCTTTGACATATCCAGTAATTCTTGATAGAAACTTAACATAGTCATTGAACAGATCAAATCTGATCAACAAGTGACGGAGTTCAAGCAGTCCTATCTTGCAGTACCCTTGAACATCGAATTGCGACGAGAAATTTTTTCTAAATTCTTGAAGATCAGGTTTCCCGTATGAGAACTTCATGATGACAGCCTGATGTAACCCTTCCTCCCTTGTGAATTGATTGATATCATCCATTGAAAATTCTACTATTGGTTCACTATGCACGTAAGTTACAGGAACCAACTCAAGTTTGTTTAAAATTGCAGCAGCTTGTTTTGGACGTAAGTGATCAGCATATAGCTGTTTTGGATTGTTGTTTGTTATTTCTGAATTGTTTTGGATTGTCTCTCCCACAGCCAAAGGCTGGGGAGAGCTCGCAGCAGCCATGGCTGCCAAGATCAGAAGAAACTCGCCAAACCTAGAGAGAGAAAGAAAATTCTCTAGGGATTCTTTGTTATTTGTTATTTCTCTCCCTCTTTTTTTTTAAGCAATCCACTAGTTTTTATTTATATATAAAAATAAACATACAAAGAATGGTAGTGTACTAATAAGTGTAAGGAATAGACCTTGAAAATTACATATAGCCTATTATCAAAATTGAGTAAAGTACTCAAAATTGATATCACAAAATTAGTCCTAGAAAATGTATAAAAATTAAAACTAGCCCATAATATGAAATTAGAGGTCCAACATGCTTCTACCAAAATTGGCCCAATGAAGGTCAAGATCAGCGTTACAACTGATTTGCAGAAATAGCCACATTTGAACTCCTTTGATTGCAAAATTATCCACTTCAATTGTATGCATGCAAGACAACACGTGTTGTCCTTATTATAACCATTTATCTCCTCCCTTGTAGCCTTTTGTTCTGATATTACACTTCATTTACCTGTTAGTTTATAACCATTCCTATCATAGGTGATAACGCCTATCCATGTACTCTCTTCCATGTTTAATTGTGCTCGAGCTTTGCCATGTCTTTTTCTCCATCGATTTGCTGTTATGTTCGTTGCGTGACTCACCAACTCACTGCACCATTTTCTCCATTGATCAACTGTGTTGCTGTAGTTGAAAGACCCTGTTGCATGTAGGTGTTGAAATATATTTATGCCTGAAGCTGCTCTCTTCTGTGTGCTGCTGCTATGATAATAGCACTTCCACTGATCAATATCATGCCCTGCTCTGCCTAATTTGGATTGCATCTTGAAGTTCCAGTCGAATTTGCCCTGAAGATTGCACTGAATATAGAAATTTTCATCACCTTCTTGTGTTGTATCTTGTTTTCATTTTTTGTTTTGTTGTAAGCCTGGCTCCCTGTATGATCTGCCTTGTATCTCTCCTCATATGTTGCTATTTTCTTCCACAGGTACATCATCCAGCTGGGTTCCCTCATATAGTGTAGGAATTGTGCTGCCTGCAGATTAAGTTTCTGTGTGACACCATAGGATTGATTGCTTGCTTTTTGGATTTGTTTTTGTTGTCCTACTTTACTAGACAGGCCCTGTACTCCTGTTGGTTCCAGCTGAGTTCCCTCATGAATGGGAATTCTCCTCTTTTTGTTTAGTTGTGCTTGTTTGTGAACTGTTGCATTTTCTTGAGATAGAGTGTTAGCGAATTTTTCCATAACACTCCTGCAACTCTTGATTTACAAAAGAGGTTACATCCCATCCTATTTTCAAATATAACCATCCCTGCTACTATACTATATACCTCCCTAATGGGTTGAGTAACTAGTACTAATACCACCATCTGGGATGTCCTTAAAGAATAGAGTATAGATAGCATACCTGCAAAAAAGAAAACTTTGTTAGGAAAAATCATTTCCACCATATACTCCTCCCATATGATTTGTATATTATGATAACAAAATAGCTCCATTGAGGCATTTCTCCTTGTCTTCCTGTTCCTTTGTGGGAAATTGCTATTGCTGATCAGAATTAAAGTGCTAAAATCTAACACTCTACTCAGCTTTCTATTTGATTCCCACATGATTCTGCACTCTACAGAATAGGTCCCAATCTTGGCCATGTGATCCTCTTCTCTGATAATTACTAAGGTTGTGCCTTCCCATGTTTCCCTCTCCTTGGGTTGAGCACATAGTACTAATACCACCAAGTGAGAGTTATTCAAGGGGGAGGCCATAGTGATAACGATATTCCCTGCAAAAAAGAAAACCAGATTAGTAATAAACATAATCATCATACTCTTCTCACAAAGGATTTGAGTATGATAATCTATTAGGATTCCTGATTTCCTCCTGCTCCTGTAACATCTTTCCTTCTCCCCTCTTAACTCCTTGCAACTTTTACTCTTAGATATGGACATTGCAGCTTATCTTCATTAACTATCCTCCTTCCTTTTGAGTCTAAATCCCGAAATTCATGACACTCAATGTTTCCATAATCTAGAGCAAAATTTGCCAAATGATCTACCAGCTTGTTCCCTTCTCTAAAAATATGAGATATCCTCACATTACTGTCTCCTATTAATTCATTTATCTGCTCCACCAATTCAACAATAGTCCAAGGAGGTTTCCATTCTTCCTCAATAATGTTTTTCATCAACATGGAGTCTGTTTGCAACCAGATTTGGGAGTAATTTAAAGTCCTGCACATTTTTAAGGCCTCCAAAATTGCTACAGCTTCTGCATCATTATTTGACCCTTCAGCAATTTCCTTCCCTATTGCATATCTGACCTCACCTGCTTCATCTCTCAAACAAAAGCCAATTGCACTCCTGCCTGGATTCCCTCTCGACGCCCCATCCGCGTTGACTTTAATCCATCCCTGTAATGGAAATTCCCATACCACCTTATCATATTTGAGCCTAGGTGTATAATTTTCCATCATGGTCAATAAGTCACTCCATCTGTGTGGCACCTTTAGTCCAGGTTTCCTTAATTGGACTAGATATTGGAGGTTAGTTGATATTTGGTAAATGACCCTGCTTATTGATACTGCATCACCATATTTCAAACTGTTCCTCCTCTTCCAAAGTTCCCATACTATACACGATGGCAATGCTTGCATGATTGGCTTCAACCTACTAACAACAGGTGCAGTCCAGCATCTTGTAATAGATTGATGTAAAGTCAACCCCTGAAAATCAATGCCTGCTCTTTGCAGAAAGTATTTCCATACAACTTCAGGAGCCCTTGATGAAAAAAATAGGTGTACCAGTGATTCCTCCTTAGGTTCAGCACAACGCCAGCATTTAGAAGGCATAGAATATCCTATCCTTTTAATAAAATCATCCAGTGGTAATTTAGCCTTCTAAACTTTCCACATGAAGAAGGATATTTTGAATGGAAGTCCTTTTACCCATATTTTTTGATATGCTATCCTTCGATTGTCCCTCCTTCTTAGATATTCCCATGCTGTCTTCACAGAAAATTGACCCCTAGTTTCAAGCATCCAATAGGGAGAGTCCAGTACATTTTCCATAGCAGGAGGTCTTATGTTTTCTAGAATATGGTGTGCTAAATCATCAGGTAGAATCTGCAACAGTCTCTCAGCATCCCAACCTTCATTCTCTACCACCTCATTCACATTATAAATCTCTTTATCTTTACCAAAATCTGGTGGTATTAGGAAATAAAGAGCCCCTAAAACCTGTCCAGTTATCATACCAAAATAAAGATGATCCCATTCTTAACTTCCAAATGATCTGGTGTCCAATTAAATCTCTACATTCCAACATCTTTCTCCATACATGAGATCCTTCCCTCCATGGTACAATTACTGCATTCAATTTCTTGCAGTACTTTTGACTCATAAAAGCACTCCACAGACTTGGCTTGGTTTAGGGTTTTTTTTTTTTTTAATAAATCCACAAATTATTATTTTTTATTTTATCTTTCCACAGATCGCTCGTTCAGGAGTTGCTTTAGGAGTTTTTTTATTTTTTATTTTTTATGTTTTGAATATATTTTTTTCATCTTTTACTTTCTATTTTTGTACAGTAATATCGAGTTTTGGTTGTTGTACATTCTATTTTGTATTTAAAAAAGTATGGTGTAACTCAAAAATCAAAAAAAAGAAGAAAAATTTTGCGTTTTATATTTCCGTTAGAAATTTTCTGTAGAATACTAATTGTAGAAATAAAAAATATTTTAAGGTGGCTTTTCCATTAGAGAAATAATATCTAGAACTCAATAAAAATTAATTTTATATTTACTTTAGTATATTAAAATTAAAAAAAAAAGAATCTATTTTTTCAGTACCTCTTTAAAAGTTTTCTTTAATGATATTAATTCCAAAAATTCGAAAAGATTTTCTTTTGAGGTTCTTCTTTGGGAAATTAACAAAAAAATGAAAAAACATTCTTTTATTTTTCACTAGAACTTTAGGATATTTTACATAGAAGGGGAAAAAAATACACTTTATCTTTTGTTTATCTTTAAAGTTTCTTCCTTAGGTAATCAAAAAATTGAATTCAAAAATATTTTTTATCTTGTTCATTTCTCGTTTCGAAAACTTTCTTCAGGGATATAAAATGAAAATTTACAATATTTTTCTTTGGTTTATTGTTTAGATCCTTCCTAAAAAAAACAAGAATAAAAAAATTATTTTTCTCTTGTAGGGTTTTTTTCCTTAATAATTTCCCATAGAGTGTTTGATTGAAAAATAAAAAGAAAAAAATACATGCTCGTTAAGCTTGAATTTAGAACAGGTCATAGAACATTCAGACCTGAAAATTCAAAAAAAAAAAATTCTTCTTTTGTTTTTCTTTGCTCATCAGAGTAGTTATTAATCTAAAAAGAAAAAGAAAAAAAATAGAATGTTTGTTTGTTTACTTTATTGCCGTTCTTCCCGAACTATGCAAAGATCTGATTCATGTGGTGTCATGATATGTAGGTAACCTACATAGGGTTCGATCGAATTATTTTTTTTATTTAAAAGAAAAAACAAAAGAGAAAAAAATCAAAAACAAAAAAAGAAAAAAAGAGAAAAAGAGAAAAGGACAAAAAAAGGTGAAATTATGGGATGTGAGAAATGAGAGGAAAGAAAATAGTGATAATTAGAAGAAAAAGGGGAAGGAAAATGAGCAAGCCAAGAAGTGCCAAAAAAGAAAAGAAAAGGGAAGATTGAAATGAACAAATTGGGATGATGTCAACTAACCTTCGTAGCCTCGAAGTCATTTTAGAACCGATAATTGTGGTTAGGTGCATTGCACATAATGTGAGATTATCTTATGTTAAATGCCCTAACGCTAACGTGATGGCCTCATTTTGTTATTTTCATAGCAGAAGGGTGGTTGGTTTGTGGTTCTCAAAGTAGTAACTCCTGTCTACAACATAAAGTCAAAAGACAATGGCAAACAACAACAGAGTTGAGTTGATTGATACCGGTGCCCAAAAGCAATTCGTTCAATAGGGCAATGGGTTGGTTGAAGAGGTAAGAATGTTAAGACAGCACATGGCGGACATGTATCGGCCTTGGGTGACTGGGAAGGCACCACCCATGCCACCACCTAGCTTCTTAGATGTTACGCTTACCCAAACTCCGGTCATAGCGCCATATGATCCCCCATACTCTCCAGATCCACCCGCTTATCACAGCTTTCCCAACCACTCTAGTAGCTTCACCCCTCGTCCTCCCATTACCTATCCCCAACATTTACCTCATGTCATATCCACTATCCTCAACAATGAACACCCACTCAAAGCACATGATGCCCAATATTACCCCTCAGAGGCTGCCCACAAGGGTCCTGAATCATACAAGCAGAGCCCTCGGGTTGAGCCTCATGCTGAAAGTGAAAAGGTCATAGGAAAAGAAGGGAGAGATGAGGTATCCAGGAAGCTGAAAAGCATAGAACATTCCTTAAAGAACATGCAAGGGATGGGAGGCCAGGTTAACATGTCTTACAAAGAGTTGTGTACGTTCCCTGATGTTCGCCTGCCCGCAGGATTTAAAGTGCCAAAGTTCAACTTGTATAGTGGATGTGGAGACCCGGTAGCCCATTTGAGGGTTTATTGCAGTAAAATAAGAACTGTTGGCAAGAAAGATGATTTGTCGATGGTGTATTTTAGTAAGAGCTTGACTGGGGTAGCTTTGAAATGGCATAATCATCAAGATGTCGGTAAGTGTTCTACATTGGGCGACATGGCTCAAGATTTTGTTCGACACTTTCAATACAAATTAAGCATTACCCCAAACTGCTCCTCCCTATCTAAGATGGAAAAGAAACCAGAGGAAAGATTTAGGGAGTTTGGGCTCAGATGGAGGGAGCAAGCCGCTCGAGTCAGTCCCCTGATTGGTAAAAAAGAAATGGTTGAGCTTTTCCTACAAGCCCGGGAGCTCACCTACTTCAGTCATTTGATTCCGACCTTGGGTAAACCTTTCGATGATGTGGTAAAAATGAGGGAGATGGTAGAAGAGGGAATCAAGTCAGGAAAATCATAAGTTATTCGGCATTAAAAGATACTACGGAAGACATTCATAACACCCCAATAAGTTTGGGTGGAAGAAAGAGAAATAGAAAAGATGATATACTGGGCATTCCTGCTCAATGCTTTCAGCCTCGACATCGACCCCATGGATATCCTTGTACACCAGATGATCCTCCCCAATGCTACTTCTCTACACAGAACCCCTAAAGTCGTACATCACTTTCCCAGTACCCTATCCACAATGCACCACCATATGTTCCACACCCAATAGGCCCGCAATAGCCTGTACCACTTTCCCAAATGTCTTACCTACCCCCTCAAGCATATCAGCCACCTGCCCGTAAAAGTTCCAACCGAGGGCAGAATACAAACTGAAAAGACTATTGAAAAAAGAAAAGGCTTTCACCCTTATCGGAGAATCATATGCTAGTTTGTTCCAAAGGTTGAGGCAATTGGACATGTTGAAGCCGATTCAGATAAAAATGCCAAACCCTCTGCCAAAAAAGTTTGATTTTTTCTCAAAGGTGCGCATATTGCTCCGATGCCCCGGGTCACAGTAGAGAAAAGTGTTGGCACCTGAAAATGCAATTCATAAGCTTATTGATGCAGGTGATATTGTCGTGCAAAATCCAGATGCAGCAGACACTAGTCAAAGTCCATCGCTTGTTCGTAATGAGACGCATATGGTGGGTATAATTTGTTTTGAAAAGGAATATGAGAATTCTCTTGAGATCCTCAGAGGTCCATGCGCTGCAAAGCTTCCAGTGCTATCAGAGGATGATCTTAAGAACAAGCCGGCAAAAGGAACCCAAGGCAGTTTGTTCAGGACAATGTGATGAAGACTTGTGAAGGTCCTAGTATTGTTTATGCAGAACTCAGTGGCTAAGTTGTTGAGCTTGGTGATTGGAAAGATGCTCCTTTCTTGGCTTGCCGGGGATGAGTCTTGGTAGTTTATTTTGTTGCCATTTCTGTTGTCCGGTTTATTTCAGGGTTGTAATCCGGATATTGTCTTGTGGCTCAAACCCTGCTATACTTTTATTCTTCCTGGTTTGTTTAGTTGTAGTAACTCATTTAGCGCTATCTAGGCTTGTTCCAAGGTTGTAACCCCACTTTAGCGCTTGTTTTATTGTTCAAACCCCTTTACCATTTGTCTAATTTAATTTTCTATTTTCTATTATTTCTAGTCATTTCTATTTAGTTCTCTTCTCCTTTTATAGTTCTCATCATGCTGGTTAGGTGACATGAAATGTACGCATAATTCTAGGCCTGGTCTTAAAATTTAGTTTAATCATGGAGCAATGAAATAATTTTGAAGATGATAGGGACATTAGAGGGAAATAAGTACAGATTTGGACATTTTGAGATCATTTGAAGCCTGAGCCATGTGAAACTGGGGCAGATAATTGGGAAAGTAAATGGGTGTAACGACCCAACCGGTCGTTTTGAGCTTTTTGCACGTTAATTGCCAGTTCTCGGGCATGACTTACCCCGTATTATGCATTATAACTAATGTAGATCGTTGGTTTGGTTTTCAGGAAGAATTGGAATGAATTTGAAAGAATAGTTTTAGTTGAAAGTTTTGAATTAAAAGGAATTACCGAGAGTTGATTTATCTGTATATGAGCTCGGATCGGAGTTTTTATGACTTGGTTATCTTTGTTATATGATTTGTGACTTAGGAGTGTGATCGAAAGTGATTTTGGAGGTCCGGTGTATAATTAGGCTTGAATTGGCGAAGTTAGTATTTTGGCGAATTCCGGTTGGTAGGTGAGATTTTGATTTGAGGGTCGGAATGGAATTTCAAGAGTTGATGTAGCTTCTTTAAGTGATTTGGGATGTTTGTGTAAAGTTTCAGGTCATTCGGACGTCGTTTGATTGAATTTTTGATCGAATGCGTGCTTCGGGAGTTTTAGAAGAACATAGGTTTGAATCCGATGTAATTTGATAGTTTTGGTGTTGGTTGAGGTGTTTTAATGATTGGAGCAAGTTTCAATGATGTTTTAGTATGGTTTGGCATTTTTAGTTGAGGTGCCGGGGACCTCGGGGTGATTTCGGATGGCTATCGGGATGAGTTTTGGACTTGTAGCATTTCTGAAGTTTTCTGGTTCTGGTATTTCCGCACCTGCGGAAAAGGGATCGCAGGTGCGGTCCCGTAGATGCAGACAATAGATCGCAGGTGCGAGATTGGCTTAGGAGTGCTAGTTTTCGCAGAAGCGAATGGTAGCCGTAGATGCGGATTTGTGACCGCAGAAGCGGTCTTGGCTTAAGTGAATGGCCGCAGAAGTGAAAGAATTTCGCAGATGAGGTGCTTGGATCGCAGATGTGAGAAATGTGTTCCGCTAGCTAAGCTATTTTTCCACCATTATTGGACATCCTTGAGAGCTTTTGGATGGGAATTGAAGAGGGATTCGACTGGGTTTGATTTGAGGTGAGTTCTATGATCTTAAAACATGATTATTATGAGAGATTAACCTTGAAATTTATGAAAAATTAAGCATAAAATTGAAGAACTAGGGCTTGAGTTTTTGATATGTCAAGGATTTGATGGGTCATTTGAGCTCGGATTTGAGAGTTCTTGGTATGTATGAACTCGTGAGAAGATGAGGAATCTATTAATGTGAAAAAAAAATTGTTGAGATTTTAGAAGTGGGTCTGGGGCTCGAGTTTTGCTAATTTTGAGATTTTTAATATTTTTCGATTGGGTATTGTTTCATTGGCATATTGTGACGTATTCGTTCTGGTTTTGGATAGATTCGACACACGTGGAGGCTGAATTGCGGGGAAAGTCATTGCGAGCCAGAGATTTCACCGGTTCGAGGTGAGTAATGATTGTAAATGATGTCCAAAAGGTTTGAAACCCTGGATTGCACAAAATAGTGCTACATTAAGGTGAAACACGCGCTTAATAACGAGCGCGGGGTTATTTACTATTGGAAATTGTGACATGGTCCATCACGATTGATGTTTTTACCGCTTATTTGACTGAGATATGTTTGTTATCAACATGATTTGGGCTTATTTCCATATTTTGGGCTTCATGCCGACTATTTGATCCTTCGTGGACTTTTATCACTGTTTTCTCACTATTTTGATATAATACTTGAACTCGGTCCTATCGATTACTACTTTTTTACAAACTCAGCCACTTTTAATTGAATTTTGAGATTTAAATGATATTTCCAATGTTGTTAGGGCTGAGTACTACTGTCTTACTGATGCCCAAGGGGTTCATGATAATTTTCGGACTGAGTGAGGCCGAGGGCCATATGTGAGGATATTCTGAGTGATATGAGGCCGAGGGCCTAAGATACATTTATATGCCATGAGGTAGCTTGAGTAAAGTGAAGAGGCTTTCAGGGCTTGTGAGTGAGGTGAGGAGGCTTTCGGGCCTTGTGAGTGATGTGAGGAGGCTTCCATGCCTTGTGAGTGATGTGAGGAGGCTTCCAGGCCTTGTGAGTGATGTGAGGAGGCTTTCAGGCCTTATGAGTAATGTGAGAAACCTTTCAGGCCTTATGTTGATATAGCGCTTGGGCCGTAAGGGGTCCTTCCGGAGTCTGCGCACCCACAGTGGGCACGGTTACCCATTATGCTGAGTGATTGATACTGAGCCCGAAGGCTGATATGAGTGTTTCTGAGAGTGAGCCTGAGGGGCTGATATGAGTGACTGTGAGGTAGCCCGGGGGGATGGCACTGCTTTAAGATATTGCCCGAGGGGCGAGCTTTTATGTTCTCATTTTGCATACTTACTTGTCTTTTACTTGTTATAATGTGGTATTTGTGCCCAAGGGTCAGATTTCTGTGCATATCGGCACTAATTATTTTGAAATTATTTCACATCTATTGAAAAAACTATTTTCAAAAGAGGTTTAAACTAAGCCAAGATATTTCTAAAGATTTCACAGCTTCACTATTTTTCTCAAAGGATTGTACCATACTTATATAAAGCATAATGGTTTGCTTTACGTGATTTCTTACTGCTCAGTAGTTATTTACATTTATTGCTCACTAAGTTGGAGTACTCAATTTACTCCTTGCACCTTGTGTGCAGATGCAGGTATCTATTCACCCGGTAACGGGTTTTAGCCGATCCGAGGCAGAGTTATATGAGTTAAGGAGGTGACTGTCAGCGTTCGCAGCACCATGTTTCTCTCTTTTGTTCATTATTCTGATTTTGTATATTTTGACCTTTTAGTGGACTTATATTCTGATATATGCTCGTGACTTGTGACACCCCGATTAGGGCTATGTTGGGTTGTATTTCCACTAATTAATACTATTAAGTCATATCTAAGCTATTTATTTATGTTTAACTATTTTTTGAAAAGACGAGTTGGGTTAGTTGTCTATCCTCGTCTTCACAAGAGGCTCTATCACGACCAATGCGAGGTTTGGGTCGTGACAAGTTGGTATCAGAGCCTAGGTTACTAAGTCTCACAAGTCATGAGCAAGTTTAGTAGAGTCTCGCGGATCGGTACAGAGACATCTGTATTTATCCTCGAGAGGGTGCAGAACCTTTAGGAAAACTTCACATTCTTGAATTCTTATCGTGCGTCCTTGATTCAGCTTGAAAAAAACTCTTCAAATTCCTTCCACGTGTTCATATGCACGCATGAGCGCTCAGTATCAGATGTGCCTTGATGGCTTGTGATTCCTTGATCGAGGGGCAAGATGTAATCTCTATGAGTTTGATGTTGGGCCAGTCTGAAGGACTTGAGGCCGGATCTTTGCCTATGGATGAAGCACTGAGGTGCTGCTTGTGTGAGTAAGTGTTTTGAACTTATAAGTTCGGCAGTGTCCCTATTAGTGGAAGTATGAATAGCCATGTGCTGAGTATGTTAGTATTTTGGGATGTATCTATGTAACTTGGAAGTGACGAGGAAGGTTTGCAGGATGATAGATGAACTATTAAATTTATGATTTCCATTGTGATTGGATGTGTAGCTCTGAGTTATGGGCGCGTGAATAATATTTTCGTGTCTCCTAGTTGGAGATGAAGTAAATTTCATATTGCGGTATGAGTTCAGACTCAGGAAGACTAAGTAACTGTGTAATGTGTATGAAGGTGGAAGGTATTCGGAAATGTTATATTGAGGCGAAGCAGGTGGGTTATCTCCTGCGGAGTGTTCTGAAGTGGTGTGATCCTTATGTGTATGTTAGAAGATCTCATGTGTAGTTGAAGGGTATGTGTTGAAATTTGAAATTTCGTGTTGCTTAAGAGAGTGGACTTAACTATTGTGGTGATGAGTGCGAGATTTGCAGAATATTTACAGCATTGGATGATCTATGTTTTCACAAACTTATAAATGATTTAAGTTCAATATCACTATGATATTGTGGCACCAATAGAGTAAAAGTGTCTTGAGTTGTTGAGTGTGTCTTGATCTATGGCTTCAAGCCAAGTGGGGGAGTCTGTTATGAGCAAGTGATTGCACGGTCAGGTGCTATGTTGGTTCCAATTTAGGGCATGCGAGTGAATTAGCTATGGCTAGAGTAAAGGAAAATTTTGACAAAGGTTACATTATGCTTCATGGGGAGAGAGAATCACAGGATGTCTTAAGTTATTGATGGTAAAGAATGCTCGGTGCATAGATCAGGAAGTTGTTTGGTTGCATTGGGATGAGGATTTTATTTTTGCGGCATCGGAGTGCCAATAAGGCACGGATGGTTCTGTTCGTTAGGTCAGGTAAATTGTAGTTTGAATAAGAGTAAATGACTTGCGAGAATAGTTCTAATATGTTCAAGAGTTTATGTACATCAATTAAGTGTTCTAAGGTTGTGTATGTGGTTAGAGATGGTGTTTCCATTGGAAAAGGTCAAGACTTGTGGTATTTTTATATTAATTATGGGATCCTATGTACCAGTATCGGAAAGTAAAGGTAACGAATTTAGATTCGCAGGAAGTTCTTCAAACTAAAGTATTCTAGAATGTGGTATTTCTGGGAATATTTGAGAGCGTATTCAGCAGATTATGGGTCTTAGATAGTGTGGTCTTGTGCTTGGGTCTCGTGTAGTGAGCCTGGGTTGAGGAATTGTGGTGCTACAGCAAGAGGAAATATTAAGTTGAGAATGAAACAGAAGTAAATTTAGATAGATGGAGTATCTTGATAGTAGACTGAATCAGTATGGTAAGGATATGATTAATTCTTTGTGTGTGTTAGAGGTAATGAGTTCGTATAAGTATTTTTGCAGCAATGCTTTGGGGTTCTGATGGCTTGCTTAGCTTGGTCTAGTTACAAGGATTCAGTCCTGGCAGTTTAATTTGTGAAAATGGAATTGGGAGAGTTCTTGTTGATTTTTACCGTGGCCGGAGAGGTGCGATTTGCGTGTATGAGGTTTCAGTTGAGTTCTGAAAGGAAGTTCATAACACTCTTAGGCGGCAGGTAGCCTCAGATGATTAAGGAAATGGTATTGTTATTTGGAAGTGATTTGACGAGAGTATAAGTTTCATAAAACAGGCAATGTGATTAAGTTGATGGCACTTCAGTAGTATTGCAGCACTTTCGGGCTAGATCGACTACTGATATTCGAGTTACTTATATGGCACAAGGGAATTTTAGGATATCTTTCGTGGAATGACTGGGTACTGAAGGTGCGATATGTATTCGGAAGGCAAAATTCGGGATCTGGTATGGTGATTTGTGTGCTGCACAAAATTGGAGACCGGATGTCCTCATATTCATGCAATGTTGTGATTCTAAATAATGTGTATCAGCACTGTTTAATGACTGCCGAGATTTGGAGGCCTGAGTGGATCTTTCTTTGCTTGGTATGTTAGATTTTGGATATGAAATTGGGGTGTACACTGGATGTTTCTGTGTTGTGTTATTCTGGACTATTGCGATAAGATGGTACGGTTGGCTATGTCGGGAAATGCCACGGTATGAGTGGCGATGTTCGACGGATTGTGACCTATTGGGAATTTTCATATTTCAAAAGACCAAGAGACGGTTGGGAAGGATTGCCTTTCTTATTTGGGGTTTTGTGACAAGTGTCAGTGCTGAGTCTCCTCATATTGATTCAGTCCCGGTGGTGAGGGACTTCTCGGAGGTGTTTCTTGTGGCTGGGCATGTCGGCAGACAAGTTTGTTGATTCCGATAATGATTTGGTATCTGGCATCGTATCGTATAGCTCCAGTAAGAGTTGTAGTAGTGAAAGGAGAAGCTTCAGGCTTCCTCAATAATGAGTTCGTTAGAAGGACAAGGTGGATGCGTGTTCTAGCTTGAGTTAGCTTAGTTGGCCCCGAATTGTATTGTTGAGGGGTAGGTTGATTCGATCGTTATTAAGCTTATTAGTGATCTGGGGATATCTATGAGTTACTTTTTAGTGTTGTGAGTCGTTACGATTTGTTGGTTATGCGCACGTGTAGTGCGGTTCTATTGGGAATTCATAGTGGAAGACGAGTGGGAAGAGTAATTGGGTGTTGCTCGGTGAATGGAGCATCAGTTATGACCTATCGGGTTGCGTGGTGTATGTTATTTGTCTCACCGTATGCATGATGATGTGCTTTGGTTCCAGAAATCAGAGTGCGTGGTTGTCAATTTCGAGCATAGTGACTTCAGGTGTGTCATGTGGAACAGTGTTGGATAGGATCACATATTTGCAGCGACGCTATATAGAGATATGACCTTGCAGGTTAGATTCGTGTGTTCTATTTCTATGATATGAGACGGGTTCTCAGCCTTATGTTTAGGTGGTACGTGTGAGCTTCAGGTATAGGTCTACATTGAGTCATTTTCAAGATTTGAGTATGTTCGGACTGTTGCTTATTGGTGCACGTAGTTACGCAAGTTGTGGCTTAGGCCCGTATTGATGTGTCATGTCACCAGGGTGGTGTGTTTGGTCAGAAGAGATCGTTGGAATCATTAATTAATACAAACGGATTCGATTTCAGCATGTTTGATGGCTAAATATTGAGGTTTGGTTCAAAATTTGCTGTGGTAATTGCCAGAGGAGAAATGGCCTTATGAATGGTTGATCTGAGGAATGGTTATGGTTTATTGCATGTTTCATTTATCGTTGGCAATGCATGAAAGTGTTGGAATGAGACTTTAGCTAATAAGAGGATTTCTATCGGTATTTGGTTGTTGTGGGTAGCTGCTGTGAATGAAAGTCATCGATGCATGTGTTTGAGTTATGTGGTATATCATATAATGCACCTGAGGTTGCAGGCATGGGATATTACAGCTGGTTCGGGACCATTCAGAGTATAGGTGTGAGGTTTTGATCGTATTGCTAGTTTCAGAAGTGAAAGTGTGGTTCTATGGTTTATAAACTAGGATGGATTGTGAAATTTTAGCTATGTTATGTTATCGGAACTATGTGAGATAGGGTGATGTGGGATAACCCCGGGTATGTGCATGGTAAGGTTATTCAACGATCAGTTTGCTTTTAGAACAGCTCTGGGTACTTTCGAGGATGAACGTGTGTTTAAATGGGGGGGATGTAACGTCCCAACCGGTCGTTTTGAGCTTTTTGCACTTTGATCGTCAGTTCTTGGGCATGACTTGTCCCGTGTTATGCATTATGACTAATGTATATCGTTGGTTTTGGTTTTCAGGAAGAATTGGAATGAATTTGAAAGAACGGTTTTAGTTGAAAGCTTTGAATTGAAAGGTTTGACCGAGAGTTGACCTATTTGTATATGAGCTCGGGTTGGAGTTTTTATGACTTGGTTAGATTTTTTAGATGATTTGTGACTTAGGAGTGTGATCGGAAGTGATTTCAGAGGTCCGGTGTAGAATTAGGCTTGAATTGGCGAAGTTAGTATTTTGGCAAATTTCGGTTGGTAGGTGAGATTTTCATCCGAGGGTCGAAATGGAATTCTGAGAGTTGTTCTAGCTTCGTTAAGTGATTTGGGATGTGTGTGTAATGTTTGACGTCATTCGGATGTCGTTTGGTTGGGTTTTTGATCGAATGCATGTTTTGGGAGTTTTAGAAGAACTTAGGCCTGAATCCGATGTAATTTGATGGTTTTGGTATTGGTTGAGCTATTTTGATGATTGGAACAAGTTTGAATGATGCTTTAGTATGGGTTGGCACTTTTGGTTGAGGTCTCGAGGGCCTCGGGGTGATTTTGGATGGCTATCGGAATGAGATTTGGACTTGTAGCATTTCTAAAGTTTTCTGGTTCTGGTATTTCCGCACCTGCAGAAAAGGGATCGCAGGTGTGGTCCCGCTGATGCGGACAATAGATCGCAGGTGCGAGATTGGCTTGGGAGTGCTAGTTTTCGTAGAAGCGGATGGTAGCCGCAGATGCGGATTTGCGACTGCAGAGGCGGTCTTGGCTTAAGTGAATGGCCGCAGAAGCGAAACAATTCCACAGAAGCAGAAACCGCAGATGCGGTGCTTGGATCGCAGATGCGAGAAATGTGTTCCGCGAGCTAAGCTATTTTTCCACCATTTTTGGACATCCTTGAGAGCTTTTGGACGGAAATTGAAGAGATATTCGACTGGGTTTGATTGGAGGTGAGTTCTATGATCTTAAAACACGATTATTATGTGAGATTAACCTTGAAATTTATGGAAAATTAAGCCTAAAATTGAAGAACTAGGGCTTGGATTTTTGATATGTCAAATTGGGATTTGATGGATCATTTGAGCTCGGATTTGAGAGTTCTTGGTATGTATGAACTCGTGAGAAGATGATGAATCTATTAATGTAAAAATTTCTATAATTTGAGAAGTGGGCCCGGGGCTCGGGTTTTGCTAATTTCAAGATTTTTAATATTTTTTGATTGTTTTCGATTGGGTATTGTTCCATTGGCATATTGTGACATATTCGTTCTGGTTTTGTATAGATTCGACGCGCGTGGAGGCCGAATTACGGGGCAAAAGCATTGCGAGCTAGAGATTTCACCGTTTTAAGGTGAGTAAAGATTGTAAATGATGTCGTGAGGGTTTGAAACCCCGAATTATACAACGTAGTGCTATATTGAGGTGAAACCACGTATTTGACTGAGATATGTTTGTTATCAACATGATTTGGTCTTAATGCCATATTTTGGGCTTCATGCCGACTATTTGATCTTCCTGGACTTTTATCACTGTTTCATCACTATTTTGATATATTACTTGAACTCAGTCCAATCGATTATTACTGTTTTACAAACTCAGCCACTTTTATTGAATTTTGAGATTTAAATGATATTTCCAATGTTGTTTGGGCTGAGTACTACTGTCTTACTGATGCCCGAGGGGCTCGTGATAATTTTCGAACTTAGTGAGGCCGAGGGCCATATGTGAGGATATGTTGAGTGATATGAGGCCGAGGGCCTAAGATACATTTATATGCCACGAGGTGGCTTGAGTGACGTGAGGAGGCTTTCAGGCCTTGTGAGTGATGTGAGGAGGCTTTCAGGCCTTGTGAGTGATGTGAGGAGGCTTTCAGGCCTTGTGAGTGATGTGAGAAGGCTTCCAGGCCTTGTGAGTGATGTGAGAAGGCTTTCAAGCCTTATGAGTGATGTGAGAAGGCTTTCAGGCCTTAGTTGATATAGCGCTTGGGCCGTAAGGGCCCCTCCGGAGTCTACACACCCACAGTGAGCGTGGGTACCCATTATGCTGAGTGATTGATACTGAGCCCGAGGGGCTGATATGAGTGTTTCTGAGAGTGAGTCGGAGGGGCTGATATGAGTGACTGTGAGGTAGCCCGAGGGGCTAGCACTGCTTTGAGATATTGCCCGATGGGCGAGCTTTTATGTGCTCATTTTGCATACTTACTTGTCTTTTACTTGTTATACTGTGGTATTTGTGCCCGAGAGGCAGATTTCTGTGCATATCGGCACTAATTATTTTGAAATTATTTCGCAACTGTTGAAAAGATTATTTTCAAAAGAGGTTTAAACTGAGCCAAGATATTTCTAAAGATTTCCCAGCTTCACTGTTTTTCTCAAAGGATTGTACCCTGCTTTTATACAGCATGATGGTTTGCTTTACGTGATTTCTTACTGCTCAGTTGTTACTTACCTTTATTACTCACTGAGTTGGAGTACTCACTTTACTCCCTGCACCTCGTGTGCAGATGCATGTATCTATTTACCCGGTAGCGGGTTTTGGCCGATCAGAGGCAGAGTTATATGAGTTAAGGAGGTGACTGTCAGCGTTCACAGCACCATGTTTCTCTC
>MU688221.1:13132-45120 GCA_026770625.1 Nicotiana glauca | reverse complement strand
ATATCTGACGATTATCTATAATTATTTAGAAGGTTTAAATGTTAAGTTTATTTATATATAAAACAAATAACTTAGATATTTAACATGGTTAATGTCAAATATCAAAATGGAGTGAAAAAAATTCACTAGCTAAAGAATTTTTTATATTTTTAGATAGCCAACTAAAATGAGTTTTGAATTAAGAATAATATTTTCAATTATATTATTATAAAAATAATTATTATTGAAAAATAATATTTTAGAAACTAAAATTTTAAGAAAAAAATATTTTTTAAGAGATATGAACACACCAAATAAGAGTTCAAGTAGTATTAAAAGGTTTAAGTCTTATCCAAAGAGTCATTCATTGTCTCAACATTTGATTATTTTGTCATAAATATGAGTTATTATTTTGCTTCCTGACTATTTTTAGGATCCAATGACATCAGCAAAGATGATATCAAAAAAATATATAGAAGAAATGATTAATCTTTTTCATGTAGTTAATATTCAATGATTATCTATATTTACTGAGAAAGTGTAAATTTTAAGATTATTTACATACAATCAAAATAACTTAAATATTTGACATGATTAGTGTGCGCATCTGCGCTGGTACTGATACTAATAATATGTTTATTTGAAAATTGTTATCCTAAAATAATTTTTCGATTTTGGTACACAAGTTAAAAAAATTAAAAAATTAAAAATTATTATTAAATCAAAGAGTGTTTGGTGAAATTTTTGAATACTAAAGATTAATAATTATGTCTAAGTGTTAGTTGGAATAAGTAATATAAAGTTATAAATCGAGATAGTTCTACAGAGTATAACTACTTTAAGCAAAAAGTGTTGGAGTTTTACCTTTAGGGATCGTTTGGTAGGGTGTATAAGAATAATGCTGAAAAGAGTATATTAATAATGCTGGTATTACTTATGCTGACATTAGTTATGCTTGCATTAGTTATGCTGGTATTAGTTATAATTGCATTAGTTATGCTGGTATTACTTATGCTAACATATTTCTTATCCATTGTTTAGTTTGATGTATTAAAACATTGCACAATTTCTAAAAGAATTGCTTGTTTACAAAAATGCCCTCAAAACTAGTCCACCACTCTAACTTTTTAAAAGAAACATATGTTGAGAAATGTTTTTATCTGAAAAGATTTAAAAAAATATTTTATTTGTCTGCCTATATTGTAAAATAAAATTATATATTTATTTATAAAAAAAAAATATGCTAAGAATTTATTTATTTGCTAGGGATATAATTTTATTTCTCACTATTTGGATTATTTTGAACTTGTATTAATATACTAACTAGCATATTTTAATCAAGCATAAATTTTGAAGGATAATTTTGTCTTTAACTAAGCTAATACATGCATTAAAACTCATTGCATTGCTAATACCATTATTTTCTATGTTTTAGTTATGCATAGGATAATACCAAATAGGGTGTATAACTAATACTTGCATAAGTAATGCATGAATTCAAAATGTCTACCAAACAATGTATTATTAATACACAAAGCTAATACATGCTTTAAGACAAGAGGGGTTACTCTGATGGTAAGCAACCCCCACTTCCAACCAAGAGGTTGTGAGTTCGAGTCTCCCCAAGAGCAAGGTGGGAAGTTCTTGGAGGGAAGGATGCCGGGTTTCTATTTGGAAACAGCCTCTCTACCTAAGGTATTAGGAGTATTTTTGTCCAAATTTTATTTCTGTACTAATTATTTTTTAATTAGTAATACTAGATTACTAATTGATTAGTAATAAACTGTATCAATGATCTCATTAAGAGTCAAACTCAAGACCTTCGTTTTCTAAACGAGTGCTCTAATCAACTAGGCTAATAGAACTTGTTACTCTCTTATTTTATTTTAAAATAATTGTTCTCTTATTATAGATTAGTTATAAAATTATAATATAATTACGAATGATAATTTTCTGAAAGTATAATTACGAATTTCGTTTCTTAATGTTATGCATAATCACCTTCCTACAAATCTATACCAAGCTCTGGGCCAAACTTGCCCTTCTATATGGGTCACAATCAGCTTACTCTCAAGCCCAATTACACAGCATCAACAAACCCTAGCCCTTATAAACCAGCCCCGTATTCTGCATTTTCATACTTCCTCAGTATTTACTAAAACCCTAGCCGTTGACAGCAAACAACCATGGCTGAGAGAGGAGGAGAGAGAGGAGGCTTTGGCCGTGGCTTCGGAGGACGTGGTGGAAGAGGCGGAGACCGCGGCGGACGCGGCCGTGGTGGCCGTCGTCCCCGCCGTGAGACAGAGGAGGAGAAATGGGTCCCAGTCACAAAGCTCGGAAGGCTCGTGAAAGACAATAAAATCCGTTCACTGGAGCAAATCTACCTCCACTCACTCCCTATTAAGGAGTTCCAAATCATCGATACACTCATCGGGCCATCTTTAAAGGACGAGGTGATGAAAATCATGCCGGTTCAGAAACAGACCCGGGCCGGTCAGAGAACCCGGTTCAAGGCCTTCGTTGTCGTCGGTGATGGGAACGGTCATGTCGGTTTGGGGGTGAAGTGCTCGAAGGAAGTGGCGACTGCTATACGTGGCGCAATTATATTGGCTAAGTTATCAGTGATTCCAGTGAGGAGAGGATACTGGGGTAACAAGATCGGAAAGCCACACACAGTGCCGTGTAAGGTAACTGGGAAATGTGGGTCAGTTACAGTGAGGATGGTGCCTGCTCCTCGTGGTGCTGGTATTGTGGCTGCTCGTGTTCCTAAGAAGGTGCTTCAGTTTGCTGGTATTGAGGATGTCTTCACCTCTTCTCGTGGATCCACCAAAACCCTTGGCAACTTCGTTAAGGTTCGATCATTTTAATAAAGCTCGCAACTATCTCTTTTATAATTGTGTTAAGATTCTGTTACATGATTATAGGTTTAGTACATGTAGTGATCTTATAAGATAAGAATTGCTGCAGTTGTATTTGTCTAACTCTTTGAACCAAAAAAAGTATATCTATTTCATAACTGTTGTGTATTTTGTTGCTTAAGTACTCCCTGCTTTTTGCATCCTGTTTGATAGTCAATTATTGTCCTCAAAATTCCAAATTTCAGGAATTAAAAGCGAGAGTTTGTAGAACAGGATAGAAATTAGTATCAATAGGCAATAGAAATGTGTGTTTTTGGTCTCTTTAAATAGAAAATATGCTAGATTTAGATTATTTTAAGAATTATATTACCCTCAGTTATGGAGTAATAGTACATGCTTGTCATAATTAAATTCATAAGCAGAAGGATCATTTTGTTCTTTCCAATTAACTGAAGCTTAAATGTGTTTAGCCATAGGAGCTTGTGTTCACCTATCTTCTCTGCCTTGTCCACCCCACCTTAATGTCGAAGCTGAAGTCCCATTCAATGCATATAATTTTGCCGACTACCATCTTACTCGCAAGGCCCCTTTGATTTCGTTCAGTTCCCACCACCAGTTCTAAAATACTGGATCCGTTCAGTATAGAGAGGGCTATTTCGTCCTAGCTTTCCAATTTATCTGCCCTAACAGCGTTCGAAGCCTAACATCCTTGCAAGCTTTGGATTCTTTCTTGTCTCTTAATGACATTCTTTATATGTGCAGGCTACATTTGATTGTTTGATGAAGACTTATGGGTTCCTGACTCCAGACTTCTGGAAGGAGACTCGCTTCACCAAATCTCCTTTCCAAGAGTATGCTGATATCTTGTCTAAACCTGCCAATAAGGTTATTGTCTACTCCACTGAGGAGGCACCAGCTCCTGAGAGGGTTGAGGCTTGATTGTTTAGATGTCATGCTCCCTTGTTTTGTTGTTCTACTTGCTAGTTTTCTATTATGAAATGTTAGTATTTAAATTTTGTTTTCTGTTCTGAGGGATGTTTTCTGCAGACTTCCAATAGATAATGTTCCTTTTTTGTTTCATCAATATATATGTAGTTTCTGCTCGCTTGATTAGTCTCATGTTTTACTGGGACATCTTTCTTCTTAGCTCTAGGATGGCGAATTTCTTTAATTTTCAGTTGATCCCTTACACGAGGAGGATTCATTGAGATATTTATGCAAATAGAATTTAATCTATGTAATAGCAGAAACTAGTGGCACCTCTTGCTTGCTTTTTTTTGGTTCAATGATAATGTAAAACATCGTTTAAGGGAGAATAAACAATTGAGATATTTATATTTTATGTAAAGTAGAAATAAATCTATGTAATTGCAGAAACCAAATGGCACCTCTTGCTTTCCTCTGTTCAAAAGATGAAATTTTTAATGATATTTGTAGTAATCAATTTTCACAATAATAGCTTGAACAATCTCGTAAACTATAGAAGATATGTATGATAACAAACTTCAATATTCTCTTTATTTCTTTGTCTTTTTTCTGTTATGCTAATTGGTTATCCTAAACTGTGAAATGCTTCCCCAAGCATTATAAATTATCTGTGAATATAATCACTGATAATTTATTACAGAAGGGTTGTCTTTTAAAATGCATCTCTTTCCTATGTTTTCCAACTTTTCTTCATTCACTTGCTTCCAACATGTAGACATTGTTTTTGCTTTGTACTTCTAGTCGCAATGACCAAAACCATCATCCTATTCCACTCCAACGTTATTAGCTTTGATGTTCATGTCAACAAACAAACACTCGCACACAAAAAAAAGAAAAAAAAAACAATCAAATGATTTTCCAGTCCAATACTAAAATTGAGCAAAAGTATAAACAATAAAACATTTTTAACTTTCTAGAAAAGGTATTCATTAATCTTTTAAAATTGCAACACTTCTCTATATCTTTTAAATGCAACTTCTTTAAAGAAGGGTCAGTCTTCAAAAAGTGCAAATCTTTCCTATTTTGTTTTTTGAGCTCTTACTTCATCACTTGTTTCCGACAACGTAAACATATTACATAATATTCACTTTGTACTACTAGTCACAATCACCAAAAATGCCATCCTTTCGCCCTCCAACATTATTACCTTTACTTGTTATGTCAACCAACAGGTAAAAAAATGAAATGTTTTTTCAATCCAACACTAAAAATGAGCAAAGTATAAACAGAAGAACATATTTAATTCTCAAAAAAGGTTATCTTCCCCTTGCAAAATTCTACTAGTTTTCTTTAATAATAATAATAATAATAATAATAATAATAAGAAGAAGAAGAAGAAGAAGAAGAAGAAGAAGAAGAAGAGGAGGAAGAGGAAGAAGAGGAAGAAGAGGAGGAAGAGGAGGAAGAGGAAGAGGAAGAGGAAGAGGAAGAGGAAGAGGAAGAGGAAGAAGAAGAAGAAGCCTATTGTAGTTCCATAAAATCTAACAGCTGCACCAACTCTTCTACTACCCTTTCCTTACACCAAAAATATAGAAATATAGATTCCTCAAGCAACTATTTTTCAGCATAGGAATCTGGGTCCTCTGATCTTCAAAGCATCTTTTATTCCTTTCTAGCCAGATGGTCCACATGATGCATAAGGGAATGGTCATCCACATCTTTTTCTTCCTTTTGCTATTGATTGACCCTGACACTTTCCAACAGACTTCTGACACTGTTTGGCATTACCCACTTCACACCATAGATGTCTGCCGGCAATGAGGAAACAAGTGATTTACAGACTCCTGGCTTTCTTCACAGAAAAAACATCTACTGCATAAGGCAAAACCTCTTCTTTGTAGCATATCTTGGGTAAGACATCTATTCCAGGCTACAGTCCACCAAAATCCAGCAACTTTTGTTGGTGCTTTGGTCTTCCAAAGCATCTTCCATGGCCATGATTCCTCCCGCTGCCCAGATTGTTGTTGAAGAAGGTTATAGCAGCTTTTAACAGAGTGTTTCTTATCTCTACTGGCCATCTACATCTGGGCATCCTCTCTACTATCATCCAAGGCTATAGGCTCTAGAATTTTAAGTAGTTGACAGATATCTTCCACTTCCCAATCATTGAAGTGTCTTTTAAAAAATAAGTTGCCATCATGCTCTTGAAAAGTTTGTTAGTAGTAATGCTATATAGATGGGGAAATTTTTCCATCATTTTTCCTTCTCCGGCCCAGATATATGTCCGGAACCTAGCTTTGTTCCCATTTCCAATCTTCACCAATATTTTTCCTTGTAGTAAAGGCCATATACTACTTATATACTTCCACAGACTGGCACCTGCATATGTAACCACCAGGCTAGGATCTCACCAGCCTTATTCCACTGCTTGTAGTACTACAATTTACTCTTCTATTGGCCTCTGGTCAGATACACTAAGAAGAATCCTGAAGTCAGCTTAACCCAATCCAGTGGTCATCTTTTAACCCATCTGTGTGAGTAGTCATGTCAGCTGGTCCAATGATAGCAACTGGAGTGCAGTCCACAATGGTTCTTTCACACATATTTACTTATATCACATCTTAATTAAGAACAATTTCTTCGCCCATGTTCGCCTTAGACTAGTTCTACCATACTCAACTGAAAAGGCTGATAGTGCCGAGTTCCTTTTCTGAAGCAACTTTGTCATAATACTACATCCGCTTTCTATGGGGATTCACCTCGACTTGTTGTTTGATTGAATAGCTTTCTGTTCTTCACTGGCATCAATCTGTTTCTGCCCCAATTGGATATCCTATTGCGGGTGAAAAAAAGAAGTTTCAGCAAGTAAAACAGCTAGGCTTTCATCTGCCATGCGACCAAACATATACTACTGAATAGGTACAAGCAAATGATACAGTAAATTCGGAAGTACTCCTTAAATTAAGTTCTTATGTCCTTACCCAACTTTGATTGTAGAAACTCCAACCAGCTTTTTCAAAATTCTCTTCTAAAACTATTCATAGAAAGATACGCACATATATCCATGTCATATACTTGCTTACTATTTTTATGGCCAAGAAATCTCAAAGGCCAATGGCGCATGGTTCAAAACTTAGTGGATAATGGGCCGCTCATTTACCATCCTCCACTTAAATACATGCATGCATTTTCTGTGGCAGGATTCGAACCCATGACATTCGCCTAACCCACACCACATGCTGCACTGTTAACACTAAACAAAGCCCTCACCTCAGAGCACTTGCCTACTTAAAAAGAGAAAAACCAAAACTATATTTAGCAAATGTAGTTGTTTAAAACAATAATTTTAATTTACACGAGTGTTGTGGACATAACTAAAAAATACCCAATTTGCTTCCCCGTACTTAAAAAAAGTACTTGTCTTGACAAGCTATGAGATTGAGAAAAGGAGTAGGAATATTTCCAAAAAATAAAATAAAAATTGAAGTATTTCATTAATTTGGCACCCATGGTGGCACATTACCTTTATTAATTAATATTAAAAGAAGAAACTAACATGGTGTGGCACTACAGAAGTATAGAAATACATCAGAGTTGTCTCACATCAGAAGTTTGGAATAAAAAATTTAACCCTCCAAAAAAGGCCTCATAAATTCTTCCCTCCAAATCAACCAAAAAATACAAAAAGGTCAATCTCCAAAAGTTCTTTTCTTCCGGCGTTCAACTTTCTTGCCCTCCAACTTGCTACGATTTCTTGTCGTGGAAGATCATGGGTTTTACTAGCATACAATCAGACACAAAGCAAATAGAGAAAAAGAAATAATACAAGGAGTTAACGAGATTCGACCAAGCCTACGTCCTCAGGGCAGAAGCAGAGAGTTTTTCATTATAAATGCGAAGAATAGTACATAGATCCCCTATTACAACCACTTTATATAGATCACAAGTATTCAGCCAAGCTTGTGGTAAAGGTTGATTTATGTGAAGAAATTGTAGTGGAGCGGTGACAGTAGATTTCTAATTGGGTAAATACCTTAAATCACTCCTAAACTAGACTCAAATTATTAGTATCCTCCCTAAACTATGTCCGGTCTTAATTACCCCTTCAACTTGGCCTTTTGAGGGTCATTACCCCCCAAGACGCTGATGTGGCAAAAAGTATAGGTACACTCACCTGCCACGTGGATTTTTCCTGTCTATGTGGCATTTTTTTTTTGAAAAATGATTTTTTTTACCTTTTTAAGAATATTACTTTTTAGATAATTTTTTCGAATAAAATTTATAATAAAACTTGGATATAACTACATTATTTAGGCTAAATATTTTTATTTGGCCAAAACTAATAAATTTTTAGTTAATCATTTTTTGAATTTGACATGAAAATAAAGATTTATAAAATTAAAATAAATAGTCAAGGCATCTAAAAAGTAATAAAAATACATAGTTAAAATAAATAGTCATTGTATCAAAAGAAGAAATAAAAAAAGTGTACATATACACTTGTAATTTCTTGCAATTGTACACTCTTTTTATTTGTTCTTTTGATGCAATGGCTATTTATTTCAATTGTGTATTTTTACCTTTTTAAGTAAATTCTGTAAAAAAATAAAAAATTATAGTACCGTAATTTATAGCTATATAAAAAATTATAGCCAAATAGTTAATTTCAAACTATGTATTTTTTATAACTTTTTAGATGCCTTGACTATTTATTTCATTTGTATAAATCTTTATTTTCAGGTCAAATTCAAAAAATATTAACTAAAACTTTATTATTTTTGACCAATTAAAAACATTTAGCCTAAATAATGCAGTTCTTTCCACGTTTTATTATAAATTGTATTCGAAAAAAATTATCTAAAAAGTAATATTCTTAAAAAGGTAAAAAAATTATTTTTCAAAAAAAAGATGCCACATAGACAGAAAAATCCACGTGGCAGGTGAGTGTACCCATACTTTTTGCCACATCAGCGTCAGGGGGTAATGGCTCTCAAAAGGTCAAGTTGAGGGGGTAATTAAGACCGGGCATAATTCGGGGAGAATATTTATAATCTGAGCTAAGTTTAGGGGTGATTTATACTATTTTGCCTTTCTAATTTGGTGGAGATGAGGAACGAGTTGAAGAAAGTGATGGAGCAGTGGAGGAGATCGGGTCGACCGACAAAGAGGTGATGGAGGTTGTGGTTGTTGGGTGGTATCTGGTTAAAGAGGTTAAAAGGAGAGGGGAGGCTACTATAGTGACTATGAAAGCCATCAGCGGTGATGAAGGTGATGGAACTGGTGGTTCTTTTCTCATTGCTGATGTCGGGTTGGGATATTGATGGGTTTCATAGTTGTTTTGCGGGGTGATGGTTGTCTTTTCTAGTTGAAGGATGGTGTTGGCAAGAAAGAGTGGCCATGGAATCTCAGCCATACTTGATGGGAGGTGGCAGTGAGGTAGTGAAGGTGGTCTTGCCTATTTTAAGGGGTTATAGATTTGTGGTGGTATTGGGAGTGGGGGAGGGAAATGGGGATAGGAGGTGGAGAGGGGAGATGGTAAAAGGAAGGGTTAAAATTTTGCCACGTGGGGACACATCGATTTCCCAGGTGTTAAGTGTAATTAGAAGTTAATTTGAGCAAATAATGCGACGTCTCGGAATAAGGGTATAGGTGATTTCATGACAGGGCCTCATTTTTATCCCAACTATTAATGGAGGGAAAAGTTGGACCATTCGGCATAATTTACGGGCAAATTTGGACCTTTTCCTTATTTTAGTAGCTGGTACGATGTAGGTGCTTGGTATGAAAAGGTAAAGCAGGGTCAAATTGGGTGGGTTGCACTATGATCTATTAGCTATCCAATTCATCTTCTCTAAACAAACTTTGGATATGTTGCGCATGACCTTCTTATAGACAACAACAACAACAACCCAGTATAATACCACTTAGTGGGGTCTGGGGAGGGTAACGTGTACGCAGACCTTACCCCTACCGTAAGGTAGAGAAACTGTTTCCAAATAGACCCCCGGCATCTTTCCCTCCAAGAACTTCCCACCTTGCTCTTGGGGAGACTCGAACTCACAACCTCTCGGTTGGAAGTGGGGGTTGCTTACCATCAGAGCAACCCCTCTTATCTGACCTTCTTATAGACTTGACTCATTTAACCCAACCAAATTTAACCAACTGGCCCATTTGACACCCTAGGATTGAAGATGTACTTTTGAAATATCAAGTTGACCCAAAATGGTCAAACCATGACATATGAATTGCAATACGAAGAGTATAAGATCAGAATTTCAAGCAATGAGCAGGAAAATATCCGAAGTTGTATGTTGGCTTCCAGAACCATTTATTACAAACATTTAAATAGACCTTTATAACAATTGTGAAACCATTAAGCTGCAGACGAGGACTAGGGAATTAGATATCTTCACGGGACAAAAGAAATTTCATAAATAAGCATATATTAAAGGCAGTAGGTACAACCAGTGGCGAAGCCATAAAATTATTCAAGGGTGTTCAAACTTGAACACGAAAAAATAAATGTGGAGCTACGGGTTCAATCCAGCATCCCTGAAGCAGTTTAGACGACCCTTTGCCACTGGGCTATGACTCTTCATTATTACAAGGATGTTCAATATGTATTACATATATATAAATCCTAATATTTTACCTATATACACGGTATTATTTTTCGACGAAGGGTGGTCAGTTGACCACCCTTGCTACCATGTAGCTTCGCCCCTGGGTACAACATCATATGCACTAAAAGGGAGCAACCACATTTTCCTCCACCCAAATTATCCTCGAGCACTAAGTAAGATGATTTAACAGAAAAGGCAAAAAGTTACAGAAAAAATGGCAATACACAAGGGAGCACATAACAGAACAAAAAGTACAACTTATATACTGCATAGGGAGAACATCTATACACCTAAATGAAAATACTAATACTTGCAGCCGTCCCCTTTTCTTTCCAACAACATAATTCCACTTCTACCTGTCCCTTCTGTTAGTACGGTAAACAATGATCTAATCGGAGTTCCATACTTCAAAGGAAGTCTTAAGAAATTTTTTTCATTAAATTTTCAAACATGTTTCATACTAAGGTAAGAAGAAATGAGTGGTGTAACATACATACCAGGAAAAGAAAGATCTGTTCCCTATTTATCTGTTAGAAACAGCCATCATGCAGCCATTTCCTTGTCGGAAATGCCAAAGCCACCACAGATGATCAGCATTTATATTACCAAGAGTTATGCAGCGACCACCTAAACTGCAACTTATATGTGTTGCAGTTCAAAATATTGTTGTGTTTGAATTATGCAAATACTCATAGGTTCAAGTACTTTCCCCAGATCCGAGTCTGCAATATTTGGCTCCAGTAAAGTATTTGTCTGACAGCAATCAAATTATTGTTGCAAAAGTTCCAAATCAGCAAGCAGGCCGTGTCTACATGTTTTAGTGACAACCTTGGCCAACCTTGTTACAAGTTAGTTCTCATCCATAACTTTGAAGCAGAATGGAATAGAAAATTTCAGTCCTTCAGAAGATTAAGTTGTGTGGCAGCCCATTCTCCTAACCTTGTATTCCCGTGCTCTTTGGAAGAGTCAAAAACTCTTGTTAACATAGGGGCTGTTGGTTGAAATGGCATCTTCTTAACAAAATCTTCAAGCTCGTCAAAGAATCCATACAGACCATATAGCTTAATCATAGATTCATAATGCTCCAAACGTGGTATAATAAAGTAATCATCACTAATTGACTTGAAAAGCAGCCTACCCAATTTCACACAACCCTGAGAAATGCATGCAAGCAATACAGCTTGGAACGTAGTACCATCAGGCTTCACACCGTCCTCCTTCATTACCTCAAACAACTGAAATAATATTTCACTTCGTTTATTATAATAACATCCCAGCATCAGAGAATTCCAGAGAACAACATCTTTCACAGGTGTCTCAATGAAAACATTCAGTGAATAGTCAAGACAACGACATTTGGAATACATGTCAACCAAAGCTCCTTTAATCACGATATCCAAATCATAACCATTTCTAATCATAAATCCATGGATTTGTTTACCATGTCCAAGAGCAAAGATATTTGCACAACCCGCCAAGAGAGTAGCAAAAGTGAATTTACTAGGTGTTGCCTCTCCTAGCATTTCCCAGAAAATTACTAAAGCTTCTTCACTCATCCTATGTCGAGCATAGCTACTCAACAAAGCATTCCAAGAAACCATGTCTCGGAAATGACTCATTTCGTAAAACCAAGCTCTAGCCCTTCTCAAGTTCCCACATTTTCCATACATATCAAGAAGTGCATTGGCAACGGACAAGTCGGAGTAGAAACGATGCCTATATATATATCCATGAACCTCCTTTCCCAACTCAACATCAGAAATCCCTGCAGAAACATTTAGGATCAAACTGAGAGTCACATGATCAATGTCCCTCGTATCTTTGCACATTAAAACAATTAACTCCATTGCTTCATCCCATTGTGAACTACGCGCATATCCTGCTAGCATTGCATTCCATGAAACTATATTGCGTTCAGGCATCCTATCAAAAAGCTCCCTTGCTTTCCTGGTTTTCCCGCTCATGGCATATCCTGACACTATAGAAGTCCAATGAATCAAATTTTTAGGGGATAGCAGGTCAAACATCGTCTGAGCACTCACCAAATCCCCACATTTGACATACACATCAATCAGAGAGGATGAAACCACCTCATCCTCTTCGTAATTAATCTTGATTGTAAATCCATGACTTTGAATTCCTTCACGAAATCCTCCAAAACTAGAACAAGCAACTAGAGCATTTGAGACTGTAAATGTCAAAGGCCTTGCATTAAGACTAATCATTTTGAAAAACAGAAAGACAGCCTCTTTTCCATTACCCATCTCAAGATACCTCCTAACAATCACATTCCAAGAAACAGCATTTGGACTCTCAATTTCATCAAACATTCTCCGTGCATCATCCATTCTCGTACACTTGCCATACACATCCACAAGTGAACTTTCTAAAATCACGTTACCGCCAAAACCATATTTCAAAATGAGGGCGTGCACCTGTGTAGAAAGCCAAAATGACAAGGTAGAGGCACACGAAGCAAGAACACTTGCAAAAGTGACCTCAGCAGCAAAAATCCCAGACTTATGCATATCAGAGAACACGCCCAATGCCTTCCCAGAATACCCATTTTGTGAATAAGCAGTAATCATAGCATTCCAAGAACCACCATCTCTTTGAGGCATTTCAACAAACAGCTCTCGAGCGTCAGCCAAACACCCACACTTACCGTACGCCTCAATAGCTCGATTGAGCAAGAACACAGGTGGGGTTGGGGCGAAACTGACCAAATGGGACTCCACTTTACGGACTTCGACAATGGCCTTCTTAGAGGCAGAGATTCTGAAGAGATGAGCATAGAGATCAAAAGGGAAAGGTACTGGAGCTGAGAATAAAACAGAGACGGCCTTTCCAAGTCGGCCTAAACGAAGGTGGTTGAGGATTGTGGTAGTTAAGGCTTTTGCTTCTTGAGACCTTGGCGCTTTGGAGGTGGTGGGTTCGCCATTGATGAGATGGTTCAGAACGGAGGCTGCGTTCATGCCCATGCAAGTCGCATGGATGACTCAACTGTTACTGTCAGTTTCGGGACTCAAAAATATAATACCATCTCATTGACAGCGCTAGATTCGGTTTTGACTGTGGCCAAAAATTAATTAACATCACTTCTCACCAACAAACTTAGAGCCTCTTTTGCAAACCTTTTTCGAGACTAAAAGTACTTTTTTTGTGATAAATTAATAGTTTGTTTGGATGATTGTTATGTATCGTTTTATAATGTATTATACTATATTATTTGATAAATATAATGTTTGAATAGATTATGTCGTTTGCTATCGTTTCATGATATCACCCCCAGTAATATGAAGAATAAACTTGCAATATTATTAAAAAAATATGAAACAGGGTAAAATTACTATATAAAAAGTAGGATAAAGATAAAATAAAATTATTTAATAATAATGAAGGGTGAGATTGAGATAAAAAGACAAGGTAACGATGCGACCGCACCAAATCGGTCGTTACATAAAGTGACACATTTCGTCGTTATATAACGAAGGATTTAACGATACGACACAAAAAAATTTAAGTAACAATTAAAACAAACATCGTATTTAAAGTAACAATATGATACAATACAATGGTAACAACCATCCAAAAGGTGTTTGGCCAAAATAAAAAGTTTTTTAGAGCAAAAGTATTTTCTGCTTTGGGAAGAAGCTATAAATTCATCTTCTTACAAGAAGGAAACACTAAATTAATTTGTTCAAGACAATAATAACCTAATAATAATTTTATATTTTTCAAATTATCCCTCATTAATTTAACATTTATCTTTTTCTTTTACTTTTTTTTTTTAAATTTCTACTATATATTTCTTCTCTTTTTATTTTAATCATATTTTTACTCTCTTTCTCCTATTCCTAAGATTAGATTTTAGATTTATATTTTGATATATTTAAATTATCAGGTAAATAGTAAGTAATACCAAACATTCAATGTTATTGCTTTAAAATAATATATTTTATTAACTCAATTTTATTTATATTTTTACTTTACGTTTTATATTTTAATAGAACTTTTTATAAATGTTTAAATTTATTTTTCTTTTCTAAATGATACTAATTGCAAATTAAATTTTTATTGTCCTTAAGTAATTTGACACTTAAAATGCTTTTTAAAAGATTGTCCAAACACAATGAACTTGTGAAAATCACTATTCAAACGAATTGACCAAATACAAACTGCTATTTTGTAAAAATACTTTTTCATTTTTAAACAAATATACTTTTCAAAATAAGTAATTTTTGACAGCATGACCAAATAGGCTCTTAAATGATTTGTCTACTCAACAGACAAGTCGTTCATGTACAGAATGTAAGCAAGCAAAGTGATTGTGCGTCTCATATTGTCAGTTAGTTTTTGTCAATTTTTTTGGAAGCTGTACGGAATTCGATGACTATTATTATTATTTATATGGATCCTAAATTCTTGAGTCAATTTTAGAAAATCTTGTGAGGAAGGTTGGGAACAAAACTGTTGTTTTCTATCATTCTCAAATCATGGAAATAATGGAAGTGTTTAACAGGATCTTCAAGAATATTTTGAGGGCTGCTTCTTAGTTCTTAGGAGGAGTATTCACCTTTGATTGAATTTGTACATAATTATATTATTCAGCCTACTATTTGCAAATTACTATTTGAAGCTGTCTATGGCTTTAATCCTTTCGTTCCTTTGGATTTACCCCTTTTACGTTTAAATGACGTTATTTAAATGAAAAAAAGAGCCGAAGCAATGAAAGACTCGACCTGAGAGAACAAATCAACATGTGGCCAAGAGGAACAAGCAAAGAAAGGAAATGATTACGTGTTAATCAATATTCGATTGATTGGTCTGAGTTTATTGATAAAATAAAATTTGTCTAAGTCACCTTCTTTTTTTTGTCTTAGTCACTTTTTTGTCTAACTTTCTTTTTTCTATATGAATTTCAAAAATATCCTCATTCATATGTCCAAGATTTATATCTATGAATTGAAAGGTTCGAATGATCAATTCTGCAATCAGTTATTAGAATTAGTAGGCCTTCAGATTGTTCATTCGTAAAAGTTAAAACACTTCTTATTGGACAATTATAATACTTCCCAAAAATTAAAATTCTTAATAAATGGAGGAAATACCACAATTTTTGTTCAGTAAAATGATTGACTCATTCCATACTAGAAATAATAGCAAAAAAATCCGGTCATAGTAATCTTTCACCAAAGAGATTTGGTTTGGGTCCATATGCCAAAAGAGAGCATACAAAAAAATCCAAGCTCCATATTGGAGGATGGATTATTTCAAGTGCTTGAACGGACAGACCACAACGCCTACAAATTAGATCTTCTTCTTGTTGTCAAGTGAGCATCACATTTAATTATAATTCTTTGGGTGTATTTGGTACGCAAGAAAATATTTTTCAGAAAATATTTTTTAATTTTCTCATGTTTGGTTAACTTAAATGTTTTGGAAAATATTTTCCTTATGAACTCTGTATACGGTTGATCTCCCAGGCTCGAGGGGTCGCCTTAATCCCGAGTTCAGATAAGGTTGAGTTCGAGCTCGATGGACTAGACTCGAGCTCGAAGATAGACTGCAATGCCCAAAGATTAAAGTACGATGGATACCGAAGCCGAGTATGCTCGACCCCGAAATAATGCCGTTATGGATTTGTAACAGAATGAGCGAGATTCCTGCCATGTCCTCAGAATCATGGCGCAAAGAATTGTATGGTTTCGTAATAGGCGGTTAGACAACTGTCCCAATAAGATTCCTTACCGTAAATGAAAATATACCTTATTTAGGGCCCCCTATTATATAAAGGGGATCTCAATCATTTGTAAAGACCATCTAATCATTGGCAAAGAATACACTCTCTACTTTTCACTTATTATCCATCAGAATTGTTCTTTAACTTTATTGTTCTTGCTTTATTGTTCTTTATTCATCTCGAGGTCATTGAGCTCGAGGTCGATGCTGATTAAGTAATACTGGTTTTATTCACTTATTTCTTTTATCTATACTTTATACTTCTTGATTGTTAATTGGTATTGAACTGAATCACATATCTTTAAAACTATAAATCAAATTTAATTGTTACTCGCATTTTTGAGGTAAACTGTTGGCGCCCACCGTGGGGCTAAAGATAATAACCATTATTTCATTACCGATTCTCATATCACACGTTATTTTTATACTTTTTCTTGTCAAGAATTTTTGATTCTCAGGATTAAATATGTCAAACTCGCAAAATACACCTGTTCATGACAACGAAGATCTTGGATTTCATGGGAAAAACAATAATATAGGGGTCGGTGTACCACCGATAAACCCAGGGGAAGTGCCAAATATGGATCCGGTTGATGTTAGTTCACACTATGCTTTGAATGCAGATTTAGGCGCAGACCCCGGATGGAGTATACGCAGGAAAGCCCGATCTGGGGGCCAAGGAACGCCCGACATAGGAGATGGGGGAGTCAGCCTCCAAGTGATATTAGAGATGCTGCAAGCTCAGCAGATTGCCATTGCTAAACTTCAGAGTTAGAATAAAACTCCGAGTATAACCGAACCAGAAAACACTCAACGTGCTGAACCGGCACTAGAGAGGTCGAACGAAAATGGCTCGGGGACTGATACCACTATTATGAGGATGCTCGAAGAGCTCACCAAGAGGATCGAGTCCGGGGAAAAGAATATTGAGTACAATGATAAAAAAGTGGAGACTTATAACTCCCATGTTGACCAAATACCGGGGGCACCTCTGGTTTTGAAAGGTTTAGATACAACAAAGTTCATACAAAAACCACTCCCTCAGAGCGCGGCTCCAATGCCCATTCCTAAAAAGTTTCGTATGCCCGATATACCCAAATATAATAGGATAACCAACCCCAATGAGCATATTACCTCATATACTTGTGGGATTAAAGGAAACGACCTGAATGATGATGAGATCGAGTCCGTGTTGTTGAAAAAATTTGGGGAAACTTTGTCAAAAGGAGCCATGATTTCGTATCAAAACTTGCCTCCTAATTCTATTGATTCATTTGCTATGTTAGCAGATGCCTTCGTGAAAGCACACGCCGGGGCCATAAAGGTGGCAACGAGGAAATCAGATGTCTTCAGGATAAAACAAAGGAACGATGAGATGTCTAGGTTTCAGATGGAGTGAATGAAACTACCACCGGTCTCGAATGACTGGGCAGTACAAGCTTTTATGCAGGGTTTGAATGAAAGGAGGTCGATTGCGTCTCGACAATTAATGCAGAATCTGATAGAGTATCCAACTATGACGTGGTCAGACATGCATAACCGTTATCAATCAAAAATCAGGTTCGAGGACGACCAGTTGGGAGCTCCCTCGGGTTTAGTTCGTCCTAATAGATCGATAGACAAGCCCCCAAGGGATAAGACATGGAATCGAGATCAAACAAGGAATGCTATCAGCCGTATGTCGATCGAAGAAACAACAACTCAGGTCTTAACTCTCCTCGGAATGATCCGAGAAATGATCGAGGTCAAAGCTCTCAGGGACTCATGAGTAAGAATGGGTTCGATAAACACACCGACCCCGCAGAGGCACCTCGATTGTCAGAGTATAATTTTAGTGTAAACGCATCAGGGATTGTGTCACCTATTGGAAAAATCAAAGACACCAGGTGGCCTAGGCCTATACAAATAGATCCTTCTCAGAGGAATCCAAACTTGATGTGTAAGTATCATGGCACACATGGCCATAGAATCGAATACTGCAGGCAGCTAAGAGAGGAGGTAGCTCAGTTGTTCAACAAGGGTCACCTTCGAGAATTTCTCAGTAATCAAGCTAAGAATCACTTCAGGGAGAGAGATGAAAGCAGGAGGAACGAGTAGGAGGAACCACAACATGTAATCTACATGATCGTAGGTGGTGTCGATGTCCCATAAGGACTCGTATTCAAGCACACCAAGGTGTCGATCACCAGAGAAAAATAGACTCGGAGCTATGTCCCCGAGGACGTCCTATCATTCTATGACGAGAAAGCATAATGCATATCTCAGCCGCTCAATGACACCCTGGTAATTTCTATTCTTTTAAACAAAATTCAAGTTAAACGTGTTCTAGTAGATCCAGGTAGCTCAACAAACATAATCAGATCGAGGGTCGTAGAATAGCTCGGCCTGCAAGACAAGATTGTACCTGCATCCCAGGTCCTAAATGGCTTCAACATGGCAAGTGAAACAACAATGGGAGAATTAATCCTACTAGTAAACATAGCTGGGACCATACAAGATACAAAATTCCTTGTCATCGAAGGCGATATGAGGTATAATGCGCTCATCGGGAGACCATGTATACACAACATGAGGGCGATACCTTCGACTCTTCATCAAATGATGAAGTTCCCAAAGGAGGATGGTGTGAGAATGGTCTACGGAGAGCAACACGCTGCAAAGGAAATGTTTGCAGTCGATGAAGTGACACCGACACCAGAGCCTCCGACCTTGGAGAAGTCGAGCACCAAAGGTAAGCAGGCGGCTAAATAGCAATCACTGCCCCCAACCTCGACGGAATAGGAGCAACAGGTGATTGAAGACGAAGAAGAGGATTTACTTACTCCTTGAACCTTCGTTGTTCCCTAAGAGTTCAATGCAACCAAATCAACTGTCAAGGAACTAGAGCAGGTCATACTGATTGAATACCTGCCCGAGATAAAGGTATACCTGGGAATGGGATTAACCCCCAAACTCAGGAACAAACTCATTCAATTTCTTATTGATAATATGGATTGATTTTATTGGTCCCATTTAGATATGAAAGGGATTTCATCAGAAATAACAACACACCAGTTAAGTCTCGATCCCAGGCTTAAATCGGTAAAGCAAAAAAAGAGGCCTCAGTCCGAGTTGAAACATGCATTCATAAAGGACGAGGTAACCAAACTTCTTAAAATAGGGTCTATTCGGGAGGTAAAATACACCGAATTGTTAGACAACGTAGTTGTAGTTCCTAAAAAGGAAATAAACTTAGAATGTGCATAGATTACAAGGATTTAAACAAAGCATGCCCGAAATATTCTTTCCCTCTGCCCAACATCGATTGTATGATCGATGCCACGGCCGACCACGAGATCCTAACGTTTCTCGATGCCTACTTCAGGTACAATCAAATTCAGATAAACCCGGAGGACCAGGAAAAGACCTCGTTTTCACTAAATTTGGAAATTATTGTTACAACATAATGCCCTTTGGGCTAAAAAATGTAGGAGCTATATACCAACACCTAGTTAACAAAATATTTGAGGGACAAATAGGTAAATCGATGAAAGTTTACATTGATTATATGTTGGTTAAGTCCTTGCGCGCAGAGGACCATTTAACTCATTTGCAAGAAACATTCAAAATCTTGAGAAAGTACGACATGAAGCTTAACCCGGAAAAATGTGCCTTTGGAGTCGGCTCGGGTAAGCTCATCGGCTTCATGTTGTCAAATCGGGGTATCGAGATTAACCCCAACAATATCAAAGCCATCGAGGATACCACGGTTGTGGATAGTGTGAAGGCCGTGCAAAGGCTAACTGGACGAATAGCTTCCTTGGGTCGATTCATTTCAAATTCATCATATCGAAGTCACCGGTTCTTTTCCTTGCTCAAAAAGAAAAATGATTTCGCGTAGACCCCGAAATGATAGCAAGCCTTGGAAGAACTGAAGCGATACTTATACCCGTTTTTTCTTCACTCCCCAAAGGTAGATGAAAAACTTTACCTATACTTGGAAGTATCCGAGATAGCAGTAAGTGGGGTACTAGTTCGAGAAGAGCAAGGTACGCAATTCCCTGTTCATTATGTAAGCCAAACTATAGGAGATGCTGAAACTAGATATCCTCACTCAAAAAAATTAACACTTGCATTGATAAGCGCATCTGGAAAGCTAAAGCCATATTTTTAGTGTCATCCCATATGTGTATTAACAACTTACCCCCTTCGAAATGTTTTACATAAGCCCGAACTATCAGGTCGGTTGGCCAAATGGACCGTCGAACTCAGCATATATGATATCGAATATCAACTCCGAACAGCCATCAAGTCGCAAATCTTAGCTGACTTCGTGGCCAATTTTACGCCGACCCTCATATGCGAAGTGGAGAAAGAACTCCTGCTAAGATCGGGTACATCATCGGGGGTGTGGACCTTTTTCAAGGATGGTGCCTCGAATGCGAAAGGGTCCGGGCTTGGCATTGTCTTAAAGCCACATACGGGTAATACCATTAGACAATCTATCAAAACTTGTAGGTTGACTAATAATGAGGCCGAGTATAAGGCCATGATTGCAGGTCCCGAGCTAGCTAAGTGTTTGGGAGCAGAAGTCATTGAAGCCAATTGCGATTAATTTTTGGTGGTAAACCAAGTAAACAATAGTTTTGAGGTTCGAGAGGATAGGATACTACTATACTTGGATAAGCTACAAGTAACTCTGCACCGCTTCAAGGAGTGGACTTTGGATCACGTGCCCCGAGAACAAAATAGTTAGGCCGATGCACTTGCTAACCTGGGATCCCTGTTTGAAGAAGATGATATCATCCCAGGGACTGTCGTCCAATTATTGAGGTATGTGGTTGAAGATGGTCATGCCGAGATAAATTCTATAAGCATGCCTTGGGATTGGAGGAATAAGTACATCGATTATTTGAAAAATGGAAAACTCCCATCGGACCACAAATAATCGAGGGCCCTACAAACCAAGGCTGCTAGGTTCGTATTAGATGAAGATGAAACATTGTACAGGAGAACATTAGATGGACCATTAGCGGTATGTTTATGGCCGGGAGACACCGATTGCGTTCTACGAGAAATCTACGAAGGTACTTGTGGGAATCACTCCGGCGCCGAGTCTTTGATTCACAAAATTATCAGGGCAGGGTATTACTGGGACATCATGGAGAAAGATACTAAGGAGTTTGTCAAAAAATATGATAAGTGCCAACGATTTGCACGGATGATCCATCAGCCCATAGCACAATTCCACTCGGTCCTATCCCTGTGGCCTTTCATGAAATGGGGAATGGACATAGTCGGTCCTCTACCAACAGCCCCAGGTAAAGCTAAGTTTATTTTGTTTATGACTAATTATTTTTCTAAATGGGAGGAAGCACAGGCCTTCGAGAAGGTCAGAGAAAAAGAAGTTATTGACTTCATCTGGGACCACATCATATGCCGGTTCGGGATACCTGCCGAGATCGTATGTGACAATGGAAAGTAGTTCATCGGTAGCAAGGTAACGGGGTTCCTCGAAGCACATAAAATAAAGAGGATCTTATCAACATTGTACCACCCAACTGGAAATGGACAAGCCGAGTCCACACACAAAGCTATCATTGAAAACTTAAGAAAAAGTTGGACGATACGAAGGGAAAATGGGGAGAAGTTCTACCCGAGGTCCTTTAGGCATATCGAACAATATCGAAGTCTAGCACGGGGGCTACTCCATTTTATTTAGTATACGACTCCGAGGCCCTTATCCATGTCGAGGTCGGAGAACCCAGTGCCAGGTTTTGACATGTATCGGAGGAGTCAAATCACGAGGCTATGAATACTAGCCTCAAGCTATTAGATAAAAAATGAGAAGCAACACTTGTTCGGATGGCCGCGCAGAAACAAAGAATTTAGAGATACTACAATAGAAGGACAAACCTTCGACACTTTGGAAACGGGGACTTAACTCTACGAAAAGTCACCCTCAATACTCGAGATCCGAATGAAGGGAAACTAGGCCCGAATTAGGAAAGGCTGTACCGAGTCCTCAGAGTTTTCGGCAAAGGGTCTTACAAAATTGGCACGATGGAAGGCGAGCAATTGTCAAACAATTGGAATATATTACTACTCAAACGATACTATTGCTAAGGTATGACTTTCCTTTTTTATCCATTTGAACTTGAAACTAACCCATTGCAGGTGTTCAATCGACGCTATCGAAGGCACCTTTTTAGACGAAGGCCTTAGGTTTTAAAGCATGCGTTGCACTTTTTTTTCCCTTAGATCGGATTTAGTCCCAAATGGGTTTTACCGACGAGGTTTTTAACGAGGCAACAACTGTGTGTTACCTAAGGAGAACTCAGCAGTATCCAAGGCTTCTTTTCAATCAACCTCGAATACTGGGGGTCATCACCCTCGGAGGTTATATTTTCGAGAAAAATACTTCACGCCAAAGAGGGCCTCGATAGGAGAACTTTGTAATGGGCCAAACGGTCAGATGAACCGTGTCCATGTAGAATAGTCGAGCCCCAACGGCAAAACATGTACGCATGTATCAATTATTTAAAGAAACATTCTTTCTATATCAAAACACTGTGTGTCTCAAAGAAGCCTACTATTATATGAGTTTCATACTTATAATCCTACAGGAAATGGCTTAAGAGACAGAACACAAATGCATCCCGAATACTCGGGGACTGTCATCGACATTCAACACTTTCGAGTCATCGAAAACTCGAACTTATAAGACCTCAAAGAGGCATCCCCTAGATATAAAATCCAACTCCATCATACTCGGGGACTAACCTTTCAAACAAGTTTGAAAGGTTATTGGGAAACAAGTCCAAGAGACATACCCGAAGGCTACGGCCATAGTAAAGACTATGGTCATATAAAAAGGCTACAGCCAAAATAATGCGGCTTAGAAACGTTAGAATTCCACCATAAATTAAAGGCCTTCAAACACTTTGAAAAACCGGTTAAATCAGGCTACCCTCGACAAAAGCAAATGATAAAGGGCTTCGATAAAATCAACCCTCAAATAATTTAAAGGTTTCGATAACATCAACCTTAGAAAAAACCTCAAGAGGTATTCGATTATCTTTACACAAATGAATTACAAATGAGGTTCCAATCGATTAAAGCTTCAAAACCCAACGAGTACAAAAAACACATGCTAAGGCATAGGAAAATTTTCACTAAGTCTTTTAGCCAAAAATAGGGAAAAATTATAGCCGCTTTAGAGGCCGAGTTGACCCAACTTAAAGAGCCTAAGGGCCAATCTAAAGAGCCTCAGGGTCGACCTAAAAGATCCTAAGGGCTAATATAAAAGAGCCTAAGGGCCAATATAAAAGAGCCTAAGGGCCAAATCATGCAGAGCTCGAGACCTTACTCTCACTCAACTCGGATTGAAGAGTCCTATCATCTCGAACTCGCATGAAATCGCCTTAAGCATAGCTCAAAGACTAAGAGGTATTGTATTCTAAATTTGAGGATCACCCACTAATCACTAAAAAACCTAAGGGTTATTATGTTTAGAAGTCGAGCCAAGGTTCACTTGATCATTGAAGTTATCAATTTTTTCACAAAATAAAGATATTGCAAAATCAGAGATGAAGCAAAGGAATTCCTTATATTTATAGAGATGTTTACAAAATATACAATACCCACAAAGGGCCCTTGCTCAAAAATACAAAAACAAAATAAAGGAACCTAAATCTACTTCGGGGAAACACTTTCGGGAGCCGCATCTTTAGGAACCTCATCCTCAGGGAATTCATCTTCATCTCCTCTGCTCTCAGAGCCACTAGCTGAATCCTCCTTATTAGAAAGCAAAGAGGCAGCCTCTTCCTCCAAGGCCTTTGCCTTTTCAATGTCAGCTGAGAGGTCGAAGCCACGAGCATGCACCTCATCGAGGGTTTCTCTCCAAGAATGTTGCCTGGCATGATCGAGAGAACATGATAACTTGACTTAGGCAGCGGTGAAGATCTCTTGTGCCCGAGCGTCGGCGGCTTTAGCGTCAGCTCGGTACGAAGACACAAATGCCTCTGCATTAGATTTGGCCTTTGCAAGCTCAGCAACAGATTTAGCTTCAAGCTCCTCGATTTTACGGCTTCGAGCCAGGCTTTCCTCCTTTACACTTTGAAGCTGGCATTCAATCGAAGTCAGCTGCTCCCGAAGAGTATCTTTCTCTGAGGCGAGACGGTCCATGCCTTGTTTCCACCCTAGGGTCTCGGCCTTCTTCATCTTGAGCTCCTCTTGAAGCTGCTCCACCAACTCGCCCTTCTACTGGGCCTGCAAAGTTGAAGTGTTAGTCACTTAATCGGATAAATGCATAATAAATCCTCAAAGGGTATATTACCTTTTCAACAAGTTCGGTCTATTCTCGATGAGCCTTCGCCAACTCAACTTGGAGATCCCTGATAACTAGGTATTCTAGTTCATTTTACACTCATTTTCACTTGAGTTTTGAGTAAAAATGTATACAAAATATTCCAAAAGGCTTACATGTCGTACTTGTTTATAGGGTTTGATAAAAAAGGTGACAACTGATCAAAATCAGCTTAAAAGGAGTGAAACATGCACACGTACAAGGACAAATCCAAGCAGAGTTGAAACAAGACCCACTACGGACCGCACAAAATGGGGTGCGACCGCAGTGAGAAGATTCAGAGAGTGCCGATTCTGGAAACCCAAGTATTGCGGCCGCAAAGCATTTAGTGCGGACTGCACTAGACTCACTGTGGTCGCACTCGATATTGTGCGGTCCGCAAAGAAGGACTTCAGAGAGTTAAAGATTTGGAGCTAATTGCCAATGCGGTCCGCGATTCTTTTTATGAGGATCACAATAGAAGCCACCGCGGATGCGGTGCATTTTTTGCGGCCCGCGGTGGCCAAGTTCAGAGAGCAGAGTTTAAAGCCAAGAAGCCTCACTACGGCCACACTCGATTTTGTGCGGATCGCACTACCCCCACAGGGGTATTTTTGTCAAGAAAATTTGGCCTAGTATAAACACTTTCTTTTCACATTTTTAGGTCATCTTTTGTAATCTGACTTGGGGCCGAGCATGTGAATGAATCTTTTATTCCTTTTTGAGTAAATTTGGGCTACTATTACGCTAAATCTCTATTATCTTAGTTTGTAATTAATTATTATGGTTATTTCTTCATCTAATTTCTTATTTTCTTCCCTAATTATGATTAGCTAGACCCACTAGCTAGGGTTGTGGCTCAATCCTAATGTGGGTATTTGATGGGTCTTGAGTTTTAAGGCTTGAATGTGTATGGGTGTTTGATATTTGGACCAATTTATGTTTTACATGTTGAATTAGTGGTTGCAAACACTAATTTGTGCCTTAATGACTTGGGTTCTTCTTGAGAAAGGGAACTTGAGTCTAGGAAAATTGGTCCAACAAGGAACTGGGGCGTATTCAAGAGATTGATATCCCCAATTAAAGGGTTACACCTAGAGATAATAATACCCGACTTGAACCTCAATTGCTTGCTCAATTGTAATACCCAATTGGTCTTGAGAAAATCAATTTAGGCAAAATCACTCAAACCATCGAGGGGTATAGAGTGAGAACGTTCGTGCATTGGTTATATCGTAATCCCCATCATAACATCCTTGTCTTAGACTTGAGAATCCGTCAAATATCCACCTAGGAGCGGGTTACTTCCCTAGTGCCTCTTTAACCTATTAGAAACCCCTTTAGCAATTACTCTTAGCTTAATTTAGCATCTTATTAGCATAATATTAGAAGTAATCAAAAAGTCCAACTATGATTGGAAGTGCAATTAAGAGTAGTGCACATTGCTAGTTTGGATAGGAAACCAACTCCAACTTCTAGCTCCCTATGGATTCGATCCCGACCTATTCGGGTAAAAGCTGCATCGACCCTCTCTCGCCACTCCATAGTGGTGCAGGGTTGGCACCGATCACCTTTTTGGCGCCGTTGCCGGGGGGCTAGCAATTTTTGCTATCTATCTAAATAGTTTTGTTTATTGTTTTTCTTTCCTTCTGTGTTACTAATCTTTGCTTGACGCCAATTTAGGTACAAAATGGTGGCAAGCAACAACAATGTCCCTCTTGGAAATATGATCCCGAGGGAGGAGGTTGATGATATCGGCAAGGATGAGGTGACTCTTGTACCTCAAGGCCAACAGAGAGGCTGCCAGGCCAATGCTAATGCCAATGATAATATTCCAGATCCTCCCCCTCCACCTCCAAGAGTGGCCCCTCGACTTCTTCCCAACCAAGGATATGCCAGTGCAATTTTTCCACCCCAGATCCGGGTGGGCAATTTTGAAATTACCAATGTGATGCTAACCTTGCTGTAGCAATGAGGATATTTCACGGGTGCTCCCGATTAAAATGCCTACAAGCACCTCAAGGGATTTGTTGATACATGTTGGGGGAGCAAGCAAACCAACGTGTCTGAGAATGCCTTGCGGTTGAGACTTTTCCCTTTCTCTCTTCGGGGGAAGCACTTGACTGGTTGGAGAAACTCTCCAACCACTCCATTCATACCTAGGATGAGTTGATGGATAAATTTATTGCAAAGTTTTTCTCACTAGGGCACATGGCAACATTGAGGGATGAAATCTTAGATTTCAAGCAAGAGCCCAACGAACCCCTACATGAAATTTGGGAGCGATACTGGACCATGGTTGAGGAATGCCCTAACAATGATATGATTGAGGTGATGATACAACAGACATTCTACCGGGGCATTAACACAACAAATCAGTGCGTAGTGAACCTATTAGCTGGGGGAAATTTTATGAACACGCCCTATGATCAAGCTTGTGAAATTTTGGATGAGATGGCGGACACTTCTTTCGCTTGGCAAAGTAGAGCCAATGTGCCGCAGGGTGACCCCACGGTCATTCATTTGCATAAGGAGCTCCATAATCATGGGTAGGCAATAGCGGAACTGACAATAACTATGAACTAGCTAGCAAAGGCACAGTTACAACAAGTGCAAGCTCCATGACAAGTTAATGTTATGGAGGGTGTCAATATGTTGGTGAACAAAAAAAGACAAAGAGGGCAACAAAACCAAGTGAATTCGGATCAATACAACCAAGATAGTGGTGGGTTCCAAGATGATGGGTATGAAGAGCAGAATGAAGAAGTGCAATACGTGAATAATTATCAAGGCCAAAGGGGAAATTCTTCCAACCAACAACAACAATGGAGATCCCAAGGCAATTGGGGTAACTAACAACAAGGCAACAACAATTAGAATAATCAACAACAAGGGAAAAACAATTGGGGAAAAAATAATCAAAATCCTAATTGGGGAATCAGAATAACAATCAAAATAATCAAGGAAACTGGGGTAACAATAACAACAATTGGGGTTGAAACGACAATCAGGGTGGATGGAACAATAACAATCAGGGAAATCAGGGTCAAGGCTTTTAAAGGCCCCCAATGTATCAACAACCGAGCAATCTACCTCCTTGTTCATCCCAAGGTCCTAGTTCATCCAACAGTGACATGGGGAGAATTGAAATGGTGTTTAAATAGATGATGAAAAAGAATGTTGATTCAGATGCTCAGTTAGCATATCACAACACTTCAATCAGAAATTTGGAGGTTCAGCTAGGCCGAAATCACAGTCCTTGAATACTCGTCCTAAGGGGGCTCTACCTAGTGATACGGTAGTGAACCCGAAGGGTGGGAACCATACCGGGCAAGCAATGGCAGTAATTATAAGAAGTGGACGAGGCGGAGATGTGAATGCCTCCGAACAAAAAGAAATTTTGAGTGATGAATTCGAATTGTAAGAGGATGAGATCTCTTTAGTGGTGGAGAATGTGATTGATGAGAACTTGAATAAAGAAGTGAGAATTAATATCAAAGATACCGAGGTGGAAACACAAAATAACATGAACCCGTCTAGAAAACATGTAATAGACATGTCGGAGCCGGTTGCGCCAAAAGCCAAAGCACCCTTGCCTAGGCCACCTCCACCTTATCCTCAAAGGCTGCAAAGCAGAACAATAAGAATCAGTTCAAAAAGTTCATTGACATAATGAAGAGCTTATCCATTAATGTGCCTTTGGTGGAGGCTTTAGAGCAAATGCCTGGCAATGTTAAATTCATGAAAGATTTGGTGACAAAGAAAAGATCCATGGACTGTGAAACTATCAAGATGACCCACCAAGTTAGTGCTATAGTACATTCAATGGCTCCAAAGTTGGAGGATCCCGGTGCTTTCACGATTCCTTGCAGTATCGAAAGTGCAGACTTTGCTATAGCTCTATGTGATTTTGGGGGCGAGTATCAACTTGATGCCCTACTCAGTTTTCAAGACTTTGGATATTGGACAGCCGAGGCCAACTTCTATGAGGTTGCAAATGGTAGATAGATCGATGAAGAGGCCTTTGGGTATAATAGATGATGTTCTCGTCTGGGTGGACAAATTTCTTGCCAGCTGATTTTGTGATTCTCAATTGCGAGGTTAATTTTGAGGTACCTATAATTTTGGGAAGACCTTTCCTTGCTACCGGGAAGGCCTTAGTTGATGTGAAAGCATGGGAACTCAATTTCTGAGTGGGTGATGGAAAACTGGTCTTTCATGTGTGCAATTCAATGAAGAAGCCCAACTGTACAGAAGTGTGCTCATTTGTGGATCTTGTCACGACAGTAATAATTGATGATAGTAGTGTAATAATCAATGTGGAGGACCCTATAGAGGCAGTTTTGTTGAAGCTTGATGTCAATGAGGATGAAGGCCGTGTGAAGTGTGTCAATGCTTACATGGAATAGGCTCTTACTCTTATGAGCCTCGTAAGCTATCCTTGGATCTTGAAAATAGAAAGACTCCATCAACCAAGCCTTCAATTGAGGAACCTCCGGTGTTGAAGTTGAAGTCATTGCCTCTACACCTCAGGTATGAATTCTTAAGCCCTAGTTCAACTTTGCCAGTTATTCTTTTCTCTTGTCTTACTAACATGCAGGTAGATGCCATATTGGCGGTGCTCCAAAAGCGGAAGAAGGCAATTGGATGGACTTTAGCTGATATTCAGGGAATAAACCCTGCATTCTGTATGCACAAGATTATTCTGCAAGATGATGCAAAACCCTCCTTGGAACATCAAAGGATGTTGAACAAGGTAATGCAAGAAGTTGTGAAAAAGGAGGTGATCAAGTGGTTAGATGCCGGGGTTGTGTACCCCATCTCTGACAGCTCTTGGACTTTGTCGGTGCAATGTGTGCCGAAGATGGGTGGGATGACCGTGGTGACCAATGCTCAAAATGAACTAATCCCTACCCGGACAGTCACTGGATGGAGGGTGTGCATGAACTACCGCAAGCTGAACAAAGTGACTCGTAATGATCGCTTTCCATTGCCTTTCCTTGACCAGATGCTTGATCGACTTGCTTGGCGTGCCTTATACTATTTCTTGGATGGATATTCTGGGTACAACCAAATCTTGATTGCTCTAGAAGATCAGGAGAAGACCACTTTCACCCGTGCATATGTCACCTTTGCCTTTTTTAGGATGCCTTTTGGGTTGTGTAGTGCACCAGCGATATTCCAGCGATATTCCAGCGATGTATGATATCCATTTTCACCGATATGGTGGAAGATATTTTGGAGGTGTTCATGGACGACTTTAGTGTGGTGGGTGACTTATTTGATGAATGCTTAAAGAATCTTGATATGGTGTTGGACCGGTGTGAGGAAATCAATCTTGTGCTAAATTGGAAAAATGCCATTTCATGGTTGAGGAGGGAATAGTTCTTGGTCACAAAATTTCAAAACATGGAATAAAGGTGATTTCAAGGCTTCCTCTTCCCATTTCTGTCAAGGGGGTTAGAAGTTTTCTTGGGCATGCGGGGTTCTACCGAAGATTTATCAATTATTTTTCGAAGGTAGTGAATCCTTTGTGCAAGCTATTAGAAAAGGATGGCATGTTCGTGTTCGATGAGGGATGTATGCAAGCATTTGAACTTCTCAAGCATAAGTTGACCACTACCCCTATTATTACCGCACCCAATTGGAGCTTGCCTTTCGAGCTCATATGTGACACGAGTGATGTCGCAGTTTGGGCAATTTTGGGGCAAAGAGTTAGCAAAATATTTCATTTGGTGTACTACGTGAGCAAGACAATGAAGGATGACCAATGGAACTACAAGGTGACTTAGAAAGAGTTGTTGGCTATTGTGTTCGCAATGGAGAAATTTTGGCTATATCGCATGGGTGCCAAGGTCATAGTGCATACTGATCATGCAACTCTTAGGTATTTGAAGACGAAGAAAGATTCCAAAGCTAGGTTGATGAGATGGGTCTTGTTACTTCCAAAAAGATAGTAAAAACCAAGTTGCGGACCACTTGTCCCTCTTGGAGGAGGAAGGGAGGCCGTGTGATGGCCTAGAGATCAATGATGCATTTCCCGATCAGCAACTACTTTCTGTGTCGATGAATTATATTCCATGGTTTGTGGATGTTGCTAATTTCCTTGTGACTGGTATAATCCCGTGTGATCTCTCTTCTAACCAAAGGAAGAAGCTCAAACGGGATAGTTTGGATTTCTATTGGGATGAGCCATACTTTTTAAAAATATGCACCGATGGAGTGATCCGAAGGTGTGTCCCAGAGGATGAGCAGTTGAGTATTTTGGAGGCTTGTCATTCCTCTCTCTATGGTGGTCATCATGTCAGGGCGAGGACAACTTTGAAGGTTCTTAGTTGTGGGTTTTACTGGCTAACTTTGTATAAAGATGCAAGTGAACTTGTGAAGAGGTGTGACGAATGTTAAAGAGCGGGTGGAATTTTGAAGAAAGATGAGATGCCTCTCAACACCATTCTAGAAGTTGATATTTTTATGTGTGGGGTATTGATTTCATGTGCCCGTTTGTAAGCTCATGTGGGAATACGTATATTCTATTGGCGGTTGAATATGTTTCAAAATGGGTCGAGGCCATGGCTTTACCCAACAATGAGGCCCAGAGTGTGGTTGCGTTTCTCAAAAAGAGCATTTTTACAAGGTTTGGCACTCCTCGTGCAATCATAAGTGATGGGGGCTTGCATTTTTATAATAGAGCTTTTACACCCTGCTTACAAAGTATGGTGTCAATCACAAAGTTTCTACTCCTTATCATCCTCAGGTGAGTGGCCAAGTTGAAGTCTCAAACAGGGAAATCAAGAGTATATTGTCAAAGACAGTCAATGCAAATAGGACCGATTGGTCTAAGAAATTGGATGATGCTCTATGGGCTTATAGGACTACTTACAAGACTCCGATTGGTATGTCTCCGTACCGGTTGGTATGTGGGAAAGCTTTCCATCTACAGGTTGAGTTAGATCACAAGACCATGTGGGCTTTAAGGAAGCTGAATCTTGAATGGGATGTGGCAGCAAATCTTCGTGTGGAGTAGCTTCACGAACTTGATGAATTCTGATTCCATGCCTACTCCAGTTCGTCCTTGTACAAGGACAAGATGAAGTACCTTCATGACAAGTATGCTCGTAGCAAGGAGTTCAAAGTGGGTGATTTGGTTCTCTTGTTCAATTCTCCGTTACGTCTGTTTCTGGGAAAGCTTAAGTCTAAATGGAGTAGACCTTTTGAAATGGTATTTGTGACTCCGTTTGGTGCACTTGAATTGAAAAACAAAAATGGTGAGATCTTCAGAGTTAATGGGCACATAGTTAAGCACTATCTTGGCAAGATTGATGACAGCCACGTGGTGGCAATGATCCATCTTAAGTGATTTGATGGTAACCTGCGTCGTGCCGTGGCGTTAAATTAGGCGCTTCTTGGGAGGTGACCCATGTGTCTTTATTTTTAGAGTACGATTTGTTTTTGGACTAACTAGTAATGAGATGTTGTAGGCTTATTTTGATGCAGTGCAGGACCAAGTTAGGAAAATGTACAACTCTCTGAAGT
>MDKF010981944.1:0-38046 GCA_026770625.1 Nicotiana glauca | reverse complement strand
TGGATTTCCAATCTTCGGTTTTTTATGCATGCTTATTACTCGCTGAGTTGGTAGACTCACCCCATACTCCCTGCACCTTCTGTGCAGATCGAGGTGTTTCCGAGGTTTAGCGTTGCTGTTGCCGCTTATCCAGCTGCCAGAGCATTAAGGTAGCTGCCACCATCCGCAGGACCAATTGCTCTGTTCTTATCAGTTATTTCTTGTTATTCAGACATTTGTATTTCATCTTTCAGACTTGTACTTGGTTTTTGTTAGAGGCTCTATACTCGTGACCCCAAGTCTTGGGAGTACTTGTTCAGTCGTGGTTGCAATTCGTACATTATCTTTTCAGTTATTCAGAATTTATTGTTAAAGTTGCCATGTTCCCCTTATTGCTTCATGTTTGGGATGAATCGTTGTATTGAGAAGGTGTTGGTCAGGCTTGCCCAGCCTCGCGGCAGGGCGCCATCATGACCGGGTTTGGGGTCGTGACATCTCTTATCTTAGGAGAAAGATTCATCTGACTAAAATTTCTATCCTAGGAAAAAATTCATTGGACTAGGTTTTCTATCTTAGGAGAAAGATTCATCAGACTAAGATTTTGATCCTAGGAGAAAGTTCATCTGACTAGGTCTTTTAGTTATCTTCGGAGAAAAATTTATCAGAATATGTTTTCGATCCTAGGAGAAAATTCATCAGACTAGGTCCCTTTTTGTTATCTTAGGAGAAAGATTCATCAGAATAAGATTTTGATCCTAGGAGAAAACTCATTAGACTAGGTGTCTTTCTTCGAAGAAAGATTAATCAGACTAAGATTTCTATCCTAGGAGAAAATTTGTCAGACTAGGTTTTCTAGCTTGGGAGAAAGATTCATCAGACTAAGATTTTGATCCTAGGAGAAAGTTCATCTGACTAGGTCTTTTTGTTATCTTAGGAGAAAGATTCATCTGACTAAGATTTTGGTCCTAGGAGAAAGATTCATCAGACTATGATTTTGATCCTAGAAGAAAGTTCACCAGACTAGATCTTCTATCTTAGGAGAAAGATTCGTCAGACAAAGATTTTTATCATAGGAAAAAATTCATCAGACTAGGTTTCTTATCATAGGAGAAAGATTTATCAGAATAAGATTTAGATCATAGGAGAAAATTAATCAGACTAGATCTCTTCTCATACGAGAAAGATTCATCAGACTAAGATTTCTATTCTAGGAGAAAATTCATCTGACTATGATTTCTATCTTAGAAGAAAGATTCATCACACTGAGATTTTGATCCTAGGAGAAAGTTTATCAGACTAGGTCTTTTTGTTATCTTAGGAGAAATATTCACTTGACTAAGATTTTGATCCTCGGAGAATGTTCATTTGACTAGGTCTTTTTGTTATCCTAGGAGAAAGATTCATCAGACTAAGATTTTGATCCTAGGACAAAATTCATCGGACTAGGTCTTTTTGTTATCTTAGGAGAAATATTCATCAGAATAATATTTTGATCATAGGAGAAAATTCATCAGACTAGGTCTCTTATCTTAGGAGAAAGATTCATAAGGCTATGATTTCTATCCTTGGATAAAATTTATCAGACTAGGTTTTCTATCTTAAAGATTCACCAGACTAATATTTTGTTCATCTAACTAGATCTTTTCGTTATCTTTGGAGAAAGATTCGTCAGACTAAGATTTTGATCCTAGGAGAAAGATTCATCAGACTACGATTTTGATCCTAGGATAAAGTTCACCAGACTAGGTCTTCTATCTTAGGAGAAAGATTCGTCAGACTAAGATTTTGATCCTAGGAGAAAATTCATCAGACGAGGATTCTTATCTTAGGAGAAAGATTCATCAAACTAAGATTTAGATCCTAGGAGAAAATTAATCAGACTAGGTCTCTTATCTTAGGAGAAAGATTCATCTGACTAAAATTTCTATCCTAGGAGAAAATTCATTGGACTAGGTTTTCTATCTTAGGAGAAAGATTCATCAGACTAAGATTTTGATCCTAGAAGAAAGTTCATCTGACTAGGTCTTTTAATTATCTTAGGAGAAAGATTTATTAGACTAAGATTTTGATCCTAGGACAAAATTCATCGGACTAGGTCTTTTTGTTATCTTAAGAGAAAGATTCATAAGAATAATATTTTGATCCTAGGAGAAAATTCATCAGACTATTTCGCTTATCTTAGGAGAAAGATTCATGAGACTATGATTTATATCCTTGGATAAAATTCATCAGCCTAGGTTTTCTATCTTATGAGAAAGATTCACCAGACTAATATTTTGATCCAAGAAGAAAGTTCATCTGACTAGGTATTTTTGTTATCTTTGGAGAAAGATTCGTCAGACTAAGATTTTGATCCTTGGAGAAAGATTCATCAGACTACGATTTTGATCCTAGGAAAAAGTTCACCAGACTAGGTCTTCTATCTTAGGAGAAAGATTCGTCAGACAAAGATTTTTATCCTAGGAAAAAATTCATCAGACTAGGTTTCTTATCATAGGAGAAAGATTTATCAGAATAAGATTTAGATCATAGGAGAAAATTAATCAGACTAGATCTCTTATCTTACGAGAAAGATTCATCAGACTAAGATTTCTATTCTAGGAGAAAATTCATCTGACTATGTTTTCTATCTTTGGAGAAAGATTCATCAGACTAAGATTTTGATCCTAGGAGAAAATTCATCAGACTATGTCTCTTTTCTTAGGAGAAAATTTATCAGACTAGATCTTCTATCTTAGGTGAAAGATTCATCAGACTAAGATTTTGATCCTTGGAGAAAGTTCATCTGACTAGGTCTTTTTGTTATCTTAGGAGAAAGATTCTTCAAACAAAGATTTTGATCCTAGGAGAAAATTTATTAGACTTCGTCTCTTATCTTAGGAGAAAGATTCATCAGACTAAGATTTTGATCCTAGGAGAAAATTCATCAGACTGGGTCTTTTTGTTATCTTTGGAGAAAGATTCATCAGACTAACATTTTGATCCTAAGACAAAATTCATCAGAATAGGTCTTTTTGTGATCTTAAGATAAAGATTCATCAGACTAAGATTTTGATCCTAGGAGAAAGATTCATAAGACTACGATTTTGATCCTAGGAGAAAGTTTAACAAACTAGGTCTTCTATCTTAGGAGAAAGATTCGTCGGTCTAAGATTTTGATCCGACGAGAAAATTCATCAGACTAGTTTTCTTTTCTTAGGAGAAAGATTCATTAGACTAAGATTTAGATCCTAGTAAAAAATTAATTAAACTAGGTCTCTTATCTTAGGAGAAAGATTCATACGACTAAGATATCTATCCTACGAGAAAATTCATCAAACTAGGGTTTCTATCTTAGGAGAAAGATTCATCAGGATATGATTTTGATCCTGGGAGAAAGTTCATGTGATTAGGACTATTTGTTATCTCAGAGAAAGATTCATGAGACTATGACTTCTATCCTGGGAGAAAATTCATCAGACTAGGTTTTTTTATCTTGGGGGTAAGATTCATCAGAATAAGATTTTGATCCTAGGAGAAAGTTCATCTAACTAGATATTTTTGTTATCTTAGGAGAATGATTTATCAGACTAAGATTTCGATCCTAGATGAAAATTTATCAGACTAGGTCTATTTGTTATCTTATAATGATTCATCAAACTAAGATTTCTATCTTTGGAGAAATTTCATCAAACAAGGTTTTCTATTTTAGGAGAAAGATTCATCAGACTAAGATTTTGATCCTAGGAGAAATTTCATCTGACTAGGTCTTCTATCTTAGGAGAAAGATTCGTCAGACTAAGATTTTGATGCTAGGAGATAATTTATTATACTTGGTTTCTTATCTTAGGAGAAAGATCCATCAGAATAAGATTTAGATCCTAGGAGAAAATTAATCAGACTAGGTCTTTTATCTTAGGAGAAAGATTCATCAGACTAAGATTTCTATCCTAGGAGAAAATTCATCGTAATAGGTTTTGTATCTTAGGAGAAAGATTCATCAAACTTATATTTTGAACTTAGGAGAAAGTTCATCTGACTAGGTCTTTTTGTTATCTTAGGAGAAAGATTTATTGGACTAAGATTTTGATTCTAGGAGAAAGTTCATCTGACTAGGTCTTTTTGTTATCTTAGGAGAGAGGTTGTTCAGAAAAAGATTTTGATCATAGGAGAAAATTCATCAGACTAGGTCTCTTATCTTAGGAGAAAGATTGATAAGACTAAGATTTCTATTCTAGGAGAAAATTCATTAGACTAAGTTTTCTATCTTAGGAGAAAGATACATAAGACTAAGATTTTGATCCTAGGAGAAAGTTCATCTGACTTGGTCTTTTTGTTATCTTAGGAGAAAGATTGTTCAGACAAAGATTTTGATTATTGGAGAAAATTCATCAGACTACGTTTCTTATCAAGGAGAGAGATTCATCAGCCAAAGATTTCTATCCTAGGATAAAATTCATAAGACTCGGTTTTCTATCTTAAGAGAAACATTCATCGGACTAAGATTTTGATCATAGGAGAAAGTTCATCTCACTATGTCTTTTTGTTATCTTAGGAGAAAGATTCATCAGACTATGATTTTTATCCTACAACAAAATTCATCAGACTAGGTCTTTTTTGTTATCTTAGGAGAAAGATTCATCCAAATAATATGTTGATCCTAGGAGAAAATTCATCAGACTAGGTCTCTTATCTTTGGATAATGATTCATCAAACTAAGATTTCAATCTTTGGAGAAATTTCATCAGACAAGGTTTTCTATTTTAGGAGAAAGATTCCTCGGAATAAGATTTTGATCCTAGGAGAAATTTTATTTGACTAGGTGTTTTTGTTATCTTAGGAGAAAGATTCATCAGACTAAGTTTTTGATCCTAGGAAAAAATTCATCAGACCAGGTCTTTTTGTTATCTTCGGAGAAAGATTCATTAGAATAATATTTTGATCCTAGGAGAAAATTCATCAGACTAGGTCTCTTATCTTAGGAGAAAGATTCATCATACTAAGATTTCTATCCTTGGAGAAAATTCATCAGACTAGGTTTTCTATCTTACGAGAAAGATTCATCTGACTACGATTTTTATCCTATGAGAAAATTCATCAGACTAGGTTTTCTATCTTAGGAGAAAGATTCTTAAGACTATGATTTGGATCCTAGGAGAAAGTTCATCTGACTAAGTCTTTTTGTGATCTTAAGAGAAAGATTCATCAGACTAAGATTTTGATCCTAGTGAGAAATTCATCAGACTAGGTATTTTTGTTATCTGAGGAGAAATTTCATCTGTGTAGGATTTAGATCCTAGGAGAAAAAAATCAGACTAGGTCTCTTATCTTAGTAGAAAGATTAATCAGACTAAGATTTCTATCCTAGGAGAAAATTCATCATACTAGGTTTTCTATCTTAGGAGAAAGATTCATCAGACTAAGATTTTGATTATAGGAGAAAGTTTATCTGACTAGGTCTTTTAGTTATATTAGGAGAAAGATTCATAAAACTAAGATTTTGATCATCGGAGAAAGATTCATCCGACTACGTTCGAATCTTAGGAGAAATTTCATCAGACTAGGTCTTCTATCTTATTAGAAAGATTCGTCAGACTAAGAGTTTGATCCTAGGAGAAAACTCATCAAACTAGATTTCTTATCTTAGGAGAAAGATTCATCCGACTAAGATTTAGATCCTAGGAGAAAACTAATTAGACCAGGTCTCTTATCTTAGGAGAAAGATTCATCAGACTAAGATTTCTATCCTAGGAGAAAATTCATTGGTCTAGGTTTTCTTTCTTAGAAGAAAGGTTCATCAGACTAAGATTTTGATCCTAGGAGAAAGTTGATCTGAATTGGTGTTTTTGTTAACTTAGGAGAAAGATTCATCAGACAAAGATTTTGATCCTTGGATAAAATTCATAGGATAGGTCTCTTATCTTAGGAGAAATATTAATCAGACAAAGACTTCTATCCTAGGAGAAAATTCATTAGACTAGGTTTTCTATCTTACGAGAAAGATTCATCAGACTAAGATTTGGATCCTAGGAGAAAGTTCATCTACCTAGGTCTTTTTGTTATCTTAAGAGAGAGATTCATCAGACTAAGATTTTGATCCTAGGACAAAATTCATCAGACTAGGTGTTTTTGTTATCATAGGAGGAAGATTCAACAGACTATGATTTCTATGCTAGGAAAAAAATCATCAGACTAGGTCTCTTATCTTACGAGAAAGATTCATCAGACTAATATTTCTATCCTTGGAGAAAATTCATCAGACTAGGTTTTCTATCTTAGGAGAAAGATTTACTAGACTAAGATTTTTATCCTAGAATAAATTTCATCTTACTAGGTCTTTTTGTTATCTTAGGAGAAAGGTTCGTCAGACTATGATTTTGATCCTAGGAGAAAGATTCTTCAGAGTACTATTTTGATCATAGGAAAAAGTTCATCAGACTAGGTCTTCTATCTTAGGAAAAAGATTCATCAGACTAAGATTTTTATCCTACAACAAAATTCATCAGACTAGGTCTTTTTTGTTATCTTAGGAGAAAGATTCATCCAAATAATATGTTGATCCTAGGAGAAAATTCATCAGACTAGGTCTCTTATCTTTGGATAATGATTCATCAAACTAAGATTTCTATCTTTGGAGAAATTTCATCAAACAAGGTTTTCTATTTTAGGAGAAAGATTCACCAGACTAAGATTTTGATCCTAGGAGAAAGTTCATCTAACTAGGTCTTTTTGTTATCTTAGGAGAAGGATTCATCAAACTAAGATTTTGATCCTAGGAAAAAATTCATCAGACTAGGTCTTTATGTTATCTTCGGAGAAAGATTCATTAGAATAATATTTTGATCCTAGGAGAGAATTCATTAGACTAGGTCTCTTATCTTAGGAGAAAGATTCGTCATACTAAGATTTCTATCCTTGGAGAAACTTCATCAGACTAGGTTTTCTATCTTACGAGAAAGATTCATCAGACTAAGATTTTGATCCTAGGAGAAAGTTGATCTGAATTGGTGTTTTTGTTAACTTAGGAGAAAGATTCATCAGACAAAGATTTTGATCCTTGGATAAAATTCATAGGATAGGTCTCTTATCTTAGGAGAAATATTAATCAGACAAAGACTTCTATCCTAGGAGAAAATTCATTAGACTAGGTTTTCTATCTTACGAGAAAGATTCATCAGACTAAGATTTGGATCCTAGGAGAAAGTTCATCTACCTAGGTCTTTTTGTTATCTTAAGAGAGAGATTCATCAGACTAAGATTTTGATCCTAGGACAAAATTCATCAGACTAGGTGTTTTTGTTATCATAGGAGGAAGATTCAACAGACTATGATTTCTATGCTAGGAAAAAAATCATCAGACTAGGTCTCTTATCTTACGAGAAAGATTCATCAGACTAATATTTCTATCCTTGGAGAAAATTCATCAGACTAGGTTTTCTATCTTAGGAGAAAGATTTACTAGACTAAGATTTTTATCCTAGAATAAATTTCATCTTACTAGGTCTTTTTGTTATCTTAGGAGAAAGGTTCGTCAGACTATGATTTTGATCCTAGGAGAAAGATTCTTCAGAGTACTATTTTGATCATAGAAAAAAGTTCATCAGACTAGGTCTTCTATCTTAGGAAAAAGATTCATCAGACTAAGATTTTTATCCTACAACAAAATTCATCAGACTAGGTCTTTTTTGTTATCTTAGGAGAAAGATTCATCCAAATAATATGTTGATCCTAGGAGAAAATTCATCAGACTAGGTCTCTTATCTTTGGATAATGATGCATCAAAGTAAGATTTCTATCTTTGGAGAAATTTCATCAAACCAGGTTTTCAATTTTAGGAGAAAGATTCACCAGACTAAGATTTTGATCCTAGGAGAAAGTTCATCTAACTAGGTCTTTTTGTTATCTTAGGAGAAGGATTCATCAGACTAAGATTTTGATCCTAGGAAAAAATTCATCAGACTAGGTCTTTTTGTTATCTTCGGAGAAAGATTCATTAGAATAATATTTTGATCCTAGGAGAGAATTCATCAGACTAGGTCTCTTATCTTAGGAGAAAGATTCGTCATACTAAGATTTCTATCCTTGGAGAAACTTCATCAGACTAGGTTTTCTATCTTACGAGAAAGATTCATCAGACTAAGATTTTGATCCTAGGAGAAAGTTCATCCGACTAGTTCTTTTTGTTATCCTAGGAGAAAGATTTATCAAGACTAAGATTTAGATACTAGGAGAAAGATTCATCTGACTACGATTTTGATCCTATGAGAAAATTCATCAGACTAGGTTTTCTATCTTAGGAGAATGATTCACTAGACTATGATTTTGATCCTAGGAGAAAGTTCATCGGACTAGGACTTTTTGTGATCTTAAGAGAAAGATTCATCAGACTAAGATTTTGATCCTAGGAAGAAATTCATCAGAATAGGTATTTTTGTTATCTTAGGAGAAAGATTCTTTAGTATAGGATTTAGATACTAGGAGAAAATTAATCAGACTAGGTCTCTTATCTTAGTAGAAAGATTCATCAGACTAAGATTTCTATCCTAGGAGAAAATTCATCAGACTAGGTTTTCTATCTTAGAAGAAAGATTTATCAGACTAAGATTTTTATCATAGGAGATAGTTTATCTGACTAGGTTATTTTGTTATCTTAAGAGAAAGATTTATCAGACTAAGATTTTGATCCTCGGAGAAAGATTCATCTGACTACGATTTGAATCTTAGGAGAAATTTCATCAGACTAGGTCTTCTATCTTTGGAGAAAGATTCGTCAGACTAAGATTTTGAACGTAGGAGAAAATTCATCAAACTAGGTTTTTTATCTTAGGAGAAAGATTCATCGTACTAAGATTTAGATCCTAGGAGAAAATTAATTAGACTAGGTCTCTTATCTTAGGAGAAAGATTCATCAGACTAAGATTTCTATCCTAGGAGAAAATTCGTCGGACTGGGTTGTCTATCTTAGAAGAAGGGTTTATCAGACTAAGATTTTGATCCTAGGAGAAAGTTGATCTGACTTGGTGTTTTTGTTAACTTAGGAGAAAGATTCATCAGACAAAGATTTTGATCCTCGGACAAAATTCATAGCATAGGTCTCTTATCATAGGAGAAATATTAATCAGACTAAGACTTCTATCCTAGGAGAAAATTCATAAGACTAGGTTTTCTATCTTACGAGAAAGATTCATCAGACTAAGATTTGGATCCTAGGAGAAAGTTCATCTACCTAGGTCTTTTTGTTATCTTAAGAGAAAGATTCATCAGACTAAGATTTTGATCATAGGATAAAATTCATCAGACTAGGTGTTTTTGTTATCTCAGGAGAAAGATTCATCAGATTATGATTTCTATCCTAGGAAAAAATTCATCAGACTGGGTCTCTTATCTTACGAGAAAGATTTATCAGACTAATATTTCTATTCTAGGAGAAAATTCATCAGACTAGGTTTTCTATCTTAGGAGAATGATTCACTAGACTAAGATTTTTATCCTAGAAGAAATTTCATCTTACTACGTCTTTTTGTTATCTTAGGAGAAAGGTTCGTCAGACTATGATTTTGATCCTAGGAGAAAGATTCTTTAGAGTACAATTTTTATCATAGGAAAAAGTTCATCAGACTAGGTCTTCTATCTTAGGAGAAAGATTCGTCAAACTAAAATTTTGATCATAGGAGATAATTTATCAGACTAGGTTTCTTATCTTACGAGAAAGATTCATCAGACTAAGATTTAGATCCTAGGAGAAAATTAATCAGACTAGGTCTTTTATCTTAGGAGAAAGATTCATCAGACTAAGATTTCTATCCTAGGACAAAATTCATCGGACTAGGTTTTCTATCTTAGGAGAAAGATTCATCATACTAATATTTTGAACTTAGGAGAAAGTTCATCTGACTAGGTCTTTTTGTTATCTTAGGAGAAAGATTTATCAGTCTAAGATTTTGATCCTGGGAGAAAGTTCATCAGACTAGGTCTCTTATCTTAGGTGGAAGATTGATCATACTAACATTTCTATTCTAGGAGAAAATTCATCAGAATAGGTTTTCTATCTTAGGAGAAAGATTCATCAGACTAAGACTTTGATCCTTGGAGAAAGTTCATCTGACTAGGTCTTTTTTTTTTTACTTTGGAGAAAGATTCTTCAGACAAAGATTTTGATCCTAGGAGAAAATTCATTAGACTAGGTCTCTTATTTTACGAGAAAGATTCATCAAACTAAGGTTTTGATCATAAGACAAAATTCATTAAACTAGGTCTTTTTTGTTATCTTGGGAGAAAGATTCATTCGAGTTATATTGGAAAAAAGACAATTATTACCCCTGTACTATTATAAATAGTACACGTTTGTCCTCTAATTCACTTTACGTCCAAAACCCACCCTACCGTTAACAAACTTGATGGAAATTCCCCTAACCCTAACGGATGGCCAATGTGGTAGCTAACCCATTCAATTTTTTCCAGGTCAGTTGCCAAGTCACTTATTTACTCAATTAAAAAAATTAAAACATATCCGAATGCACGAACTTCAGTCTGAAAAAAAAAACTTAAGGAATCACTAACTAAGAAGATCGAGACACTGTCAAAAGCCATAGAAGTCGAAGCAAGAAATCAAAATATCTGCCGGAATCTGGCCGGAGTTGAGTCCGAAACCTTCTCCAGCATCTTTTTTTCTTCTCTTCCATAATTTTTCATGTGAAATACTCTCCCCCGAAGGACAAAAAAAAGGATGAAAACAGAGCTGCGGTATGACCCCATATCATCCGGCCACTATAATACGACAAAACCACTGGAGCAGCTCCATATGACCCCATCCTAATATTTTTAAGTTGTATTTTTCTCACTTTCTTTTCTTTTTCAGTTTATAGTTATACATCATCCTCCAAGATTTAAACTTTTTGTCATCAAATTAAATCATGTTTCATGGATCTAAATTTATTGCTGGGTTTCACTAGGAGATTGGGAAGCATTTGATTCGGACTTTACATAGAAGTTAAGAAAAGTAAAAGTTAAGCAACAAAAATTTCAAATTCATGCTTATTTTCTATTGAAATCGAGAGGAAAAAAATAAATTGGAGCTTGAAACGGAAAGAATAACACTGATGTTTATAGATTTAGAAAAAAAAAACCACCATTGAAGGATTTGAAAGAATGCTTAAGAACACAAAATGGGTATTCTAATTTGTTGAAGTTTAAGCAAAGTGTCACCTAGAATTTATTGATAATATTAATGTTGAGAAGTTATGGTTACAACTTGAGTCAGTATTATGATAAACTTGGCCTAATTTGGATTGAAAATTTATAAGCAAGGATGAAGAACTCATGGAAGAAGAAGAAGTAGGGAGTCCGGGGGTTTAGGGGATATGTTTTATTTTTTTTAATTGAGTAAATAAGTGACTTGGCAGCTGACCTAGAAAAAATAGAGTGGGTCAGCTGCCACATTGGCTATCTGTTAGGGTTAGGGGCATTTCCATCAAGTTTGTTAACTATAGGGTGGGTTTTGGATGTAAAGTGAAACGGAGGACATACATGTACTATATACAATAGTACAGGGATAATAATAGCCTTTTTTCCCAATAATATTTTGATCCTAGGAGAAAATTCATCAGACTAGGTCTCTTATCTTAGGAGAAAGATTCATCAGACTAAGTTATATCCTTGGAGAAAATTCATCAGACTAGGTTTTCTATCTTAGGAGAAAGATTCATCAGACTAAGATTTTGATCCTAGGAGAAAGTTCATCTGACTATCTTAGGAGAAAGATTCATCAAACTATGATTTTGATCCTAAGATAAAGATTCATCAGGCTACGATTTTGATCCTAGGAGAAAGTTCATCAGACTAAGTCTTCTATCTTAGAAGAAAGATTCGTCATAATAAAATTTTGATCCTAGGAGAAAATTCATCAAACTAGGTTTATTATCTTAGGAGAAAGATTCATCAGACTAGGATTTAGATCCTAGAAGAATATTAATCAGACTAGGTCTCTTATCTTAGGAGAAAGATTCATCAGACTAAGATTTCTATCCTAGGAGAAAATTCATCAGACTACGTTTTCTATCTTAGGAGAAAGATTCATCAGACTAAGATTTTGATTATAGGAGAAAGTTTATCTAACTAGGTGTTTTTCTAATCTTGGGAGAAAGATTCTTCAGACAAAGATTTTTATCCTTGGACAAAATTCATCAGACTAGGTCTCTTATCTTAGAAGAAAGATTCATCATACTAAGACTTCTATCCTAGTAGAAAATTCATCAGCCTAGGTTTTCTATCTTAGGTGAAAGATTCATCAGATTAAGACTTTGATCCTAGGAGAAAGTTCATCTGACTAGGTGTTTTTGTTATCTTAGGAGAAAGATACATCAGAATAAGATTTTGATCCTAGGACAAAATTCATTAGACTAGGTCTCTTTGTTATCTTTTGAGAAAGATTCATTAGAATAAGATTTTGATCCTAGGATAAAATTCATTAGACTAGGTCTCTTATCTTAGGAGAAAGATTAATCAGACTAACATTTCTATCCTTGGAGAAAATTCATCAAACTAGGTTTTCTATCTTAGGAGAAAGATACTTCAGACAAAGATTTTGATCCTTGGAGAAAATTCATCAGACTAGGTCTCTTATCTTAGGAGAAAGATTCACCGGACTATGATTTCTATCCTAGGAGAAAATTCATCAGACTAGGTTTTCTCTCTTAGGAGAAAGATTTATCAGACTAAGATTTTGATCCTAGGAGAAAGATTCATCAGACTACGGTTTTGATCCTAGGAGAAAGTTCATCTGACTAGGTCTTCTATCTTTGGGGAAAGATTAGTCTGACTAAGATTTTTATCATAGGAGAAAATTCATCAGACTAGATTTCTTATCTTATGAGAGAGATTCATCGGACTATGATTTAGATCCTAGGAGAAAATTAATTAGACTAAGTCTCTTATCTTAGGAGAAAGATTCATCAGACTATGATTTCTATCCTAGGAAAAAATTCATCAGACTATGTTTTCTATCTTAGGAGAAAGATTCATCAGAATAAGATTTTGATCCTAGGAGAAAGTTCATCTGACTAGGTCTTTTTGTTAACTTAGGAGAAACATTCATCTGGCAAAGATTTTGTTCATTGGAAAAAAATCATCAGACTAAGTCTCTTATCTTTGGAGAAAGATTCATCAGACTAAGACGTCTATCCTACGGGAAAATTCATCAAACTTGGTTTTCTATCTTAGGAGAAAGATTCATCAGACTAAGATTTTAATCCTAGGAGAAAGTTCATCTGACTAGGTCTTTTGTTTATCTTAGGAGAAAGATTCATCAGACTAAGATTTTTATCCTAGGACAAAATTCCTCAAACTAGGTCTTTTTATTATCTTTGGAGAAAGATTCATTGGAATAAGATTTAGATCCTAGGAGAAAATTCATCAGACTAGGTCTCTTCTCTTAGGAGAAAGATTTATCAGAGTAGGTCTCTTATCTTAAAAGTAAGATTCATCAGTCTGTGATTTTGATCCTAGGAAAAAATTCATCAGACTAGGCCTTTTTGTTATCTTAGGAGAAGGATTCATCTTTCACGACCCTAACCCTGAACCTGATAGTGATGGCGCCTCTCGTAAAGACAAGGCCAGCCAGACCAATACAACAGCCTCTTTAAGAAGTTAATTACCATGAAACAATTTAATTCATGATTTAGTAGCAATAATTCTAGGAACTAAAGATAACAATAGCAGAAAAACCATCCCGATACAGCCCTAACCGGGGTGTCACAAGTCATGAGCAACTAATGATACTGATACAAATCTACTAAACACAAAATCCGATACAATAGTTTGAAGAACATAGAAATAATAAGATAAGCGAGGCGCCGGAGCTGCGGACGCCATTAGCTACCTTGCAGTATCCGAAACATCGCATGGACTGGGAGGATCAACACTCAGGAGCAGAATCTGCTATGCCTGAATTTGCACACACGTTGTAGTGAGTAATATGAGTACTTCGACATAGTGAGTAGTAAATATAAATAATGGCTGAAAGCAAGAAAACACTCGAAAACACAAAGCATTCTATACAAAAGCAATAAAATCACTTAAAATAATAAATCAATGAAAAATCAAATAAAATCCCTTTTTAACAAGTAAAACAGGTAATTTGGCAGGTAAATAACAAGTAGAAATCCTCCCCTCGAGTACAGTATCAATCAATCAGAATAGTACCAGCCCCCCGGGCTCACTCTCCGAACAATATCAGCCCCTCGGGCTCACTTTCAGATCACAATAGGTACCCGCACTCACTTGGGGTGTTCAGACTCCAGAGGGTCCCCTTACGGCCCAAGCGCTATATCAAGCCATCTCATGGCGTCAACTCTCGGCTCTCACCCTCACATCACTCAAGCCACTCGTGGCGTATAAATGTATCTCAAGCCAATGGCCTCATATCACTTAGTGTATCCTCACATCTGGCCCTCGGCCGCACTCAGTCCGAAAATCATCACAAGCCCCTCGGGCATTAGTGAAACATTAGTTCTCATCCCAAAACATTATTTAGAATATAATTTAAGTCTCAAAACTGAGTAAAAGTGGTTGAGTTGTAAATTAGTGGAAAACAACGGGACTAAGGTCAATTTATAAGTCAATAGAGTGAAGAAATAGTGATAAAAATTCCCGAAGGGTTCAAATAGTTGGCACGAAGTAGAAATATGGCGATCAGCCCAGATCATGATGATAACAAATAAGTTTTAGTACAATAAGCGGTAAAATCATTAATCAGGACAGACCGAGTCGCAATCCTCAGTAGTAAACGACCTCACGCTCATCATGAAGCTCGTGTCTCACCTCAATATAGCATTACGATGTGCAAATCCAGGGTTTCAAACCCTGAGAACATCATTTATAGTCATTACTCACCTCGAACCGGCTACAACTCTAGCTCGCGATGACTTTGCCCCTCTAATCGGCTTCCACGCGTGTTGAATCTATCCAAAATGAGAATGAGTACGTCACAATATGCTAAGGGAACAAATCCCAAGCAAAAACAATCGAAAAATATCAAAAAATTCTGAAATCAGCAAAACCCAAGCCCCAGTCCTACTTCTCGAAACTCAGAAATTTTCACATCATTAGATTCCTTATAATCCCACGAGTTCATTCATATCAAAAATTCTCAAATCCGACCTCAAATGGTCCTTCAAATCTCAATTCAAAAGTTCAAAATCCTAAGCCATAGTTCTTCCATTTTTAGCTTAAGTTCCATGATTTTCTAGATTGATTTCACAATAGAATCACGTTCAGGTTAAAAAATCCCACCTCCAATTGATTCTCCTTGAATACCTCTTTAATCTCACTCAAAAAGCTCTCAAAATGATCAACTATGGAGGAAAAATGACCCAAAATCACGGATGAAATAACTTAAAAACGTTTTGCCTAGTTCTGCCCTTTCTTCACCGTGATAGCGGCCTTAGCCACGCGATCGCGAAGCACAACTTTTAAATTTCCTAAAAATACCTTATGCAAACGCGACATGGTCCCTGCGAACGCGATGCTTCAGCTTCCCATACCTATGCGAACGCGAGCCCTCTAGCACATAAGTCAACATCCGGTTGACTTTTCCAACTTAGACCCTTTTAAAAGAGACTAAGTGTCTCATTTCTTACCAAATCCACTTCGAACACTAACTAATCAACTCGATCACATAAAACACGAATAACAAAGCATGAATAAGCAGAAATAGGGGAAACAAAGCGGTAACTCACGAGACAACTGGTCGGGTCGTCACATCCTCCCCAACTTAAACAAACGTTCGTCCTCGAATGAGTCAAGAAACATACCTAAAGCCTCAAATAGGTTAGGATATCTGCTCCGCATTTCTCGCTTGGTCTCCCAGGTAGCCACCTCCACGGTCCAACCTCTCCACTGCACTTTCACTAAAGCTATATCCTTTGACCTCAACTTCTGAACCTAATGACCCATAATAGCCACTGGCTCCATATCATAGGTCAAGTCATCATCCAACTGAACCGTGCTGAAGTCCAAAATATGAGACGGATTCGCAACGTACTTTCGGAGCATAGAAACATGAAATACCGGATGCACACTCGACAAGCTAAGTGGAAAAGCAAGCATATAAGCCACCTCCCCAATCCTCCGAAGCACCTCAAAAGGCCCAATGAACCGAGGACTCAACTTTCGTTTCTTCCCAAATCTCATAACACCCTTCATGGGAGAAACCTTCAACAAGACCTTCTCACCAACCATGTAGGACACATCTCGAACCTTCCAGTCCACCTAACTCTTCTGTCATGACTATGCTGTACGAAGCCTCTCCTGAATCACCTTCACCTTCTCTAAAGCATCCTCAACAGAATCAGTCCCCAATAGCCTAGCCTCGTCGGGTTCGAACCAATCAATTGGAGATCTACACCGCCTCATAGACAAAGCCTCATATGGAGCCATCTGAATGTTTGACTGGTAGCTGTTATTGTAAGCAAACTCTGTATGTGGTAGAAACTCATCCCATGAACCTCCGAAATAAATAACACAAGAATGCAACATGTCCTATAATATTTGAATACTATGCTCGGACTGTTCGTCTATTTGAGGATGAAATGATGCGCTCAACTCCATCTAAGTACCCAACTCTCTATGGAAGGCTCTCTGAAACTGTGAAGTAAACTGAGTACATCTATCTGATATGATGGAAACTGGAAGACCATGCAACCGAACAATTTCCCGGATATAAATCCCTGCCAATCGCTCCGAAGAATAGGTAGTAAACACAGGAATGAAGTGTGCGGACTTCGTCAGCCGATCCATGATTACCCAAATAGCATCGAACTTTTTCAAAGTCCATGGAAGTCCAACAACAATGTCCATAGTGATCCTCTCCCATTTCCACTCAGGAATAACCATATGCTAAAGTAAGCCACCCGGTCTCTAATGCTCATATTTTACCTGCTGACAGTTTAGGAACCAAGTAACAAATCCCACAATATCTTTCTTCATTCTACTCCACTAGTAGTGCTACCTTAAATCCTGATTCATCTTCGTGGCACCCGGATGAGTGGAATATCGTGAGCTATGGGCCTCTTCTAGAATCAACTCTCTAAGCCTATCCACATTGGGCATTCAAATCCGGCCCTGCATCCTCAACAAACCATCCTCACCAATGGTCACATCTCTGGCATCATCTTGTTGAAATATGTCCTTAAGGATAAGCAAATATGGATCATCATATTGGCGCTCTTTGATGCGACCATATAGAGAAGATCGAGAAACCACACAAGCCAACACCCGACTGGGCTCCGAAATATCTAACCTCAAAAGCCGGTTAGCCAAGGCCTGAACATTAACTGCAAGGGGTCTCTCCCCAACTGGAATGTATGCCAAACTCCCCATAGTCATTGCCTTTCAGCTCAAAGCATCGGCCACCACATTAGCCTTCCCCGAATGATACAATATAGTGATATCATGTGACGACCCGGCCATCGTCACGTGAGTTACCATCCCATTTTTCCCATATTATATTGCTCTATATTTTAATACCAGTATTTGAATGGATCGGATAGAATAGAATTGGTTTTAGTTGGAAATGAGGCACTTAGCCTCTTAAAAGGAAACTTATTTTAGAAAAGTCAATCGGAAGTTGACTATGTAGTTAGAGGGCTTGGATGTCAAATTTGGTGATTCGGTTGGCTTCGAGGGATGATTTTTGACTAAGGAGTGCAATCAGAATTAAATTTGGAGGTCCGGTGTAGAATTAGGCTTGAATTGGCGAAGTTTGAATTTTAGCGAATCTCGGTTGATAGGTGAAATTTTGATCCGAGAGTCGGAATGGAATTCCAAGAGTTGCAGTAGTTTTTTTAGGTGATTTTGGATAAGTATGCAAAGTTTCAGGTCATTCGGACGTCGTTTGGTCGAGTTTTTGATTAAATGCGTATTGCGGAAGTTTTGAAGAAAACTAGTCTTGAATTCGATGTGATTTAATGGTTTTAGCGTTGCTTGACGTGTTTTGAGGACTGAAACAAGTTTGAGTAAGGTTTTAGGATGTGTTGGTGCTTTTGGTTGAGGTCCCGGGGGTCTCGGGGTGATTTCGGATGGTTAAACGAGATTTTGGAAGCATGCAACATCTCTGATCTCCAAGCTTCTGGTATTTCCGCATCTGCAGAAAAGGAGCTGCAGGAGCGGTTCAGCAGATGTGGCTATGGGGTCGCAAAAGTGGTCCTTGAGGGGCCTGGTATATTCCACAGAAGCGAAAATCTGCCCACAAAAGCGGATTTTGATCGTAGAGGCGGTTCTAGGGAAATAGTGGAGACCACATAAGCGGTCATGGTGATCGCAGAAGCGGCAACCACAGGTGCGGTTTAAGACCGCAGAAGCGGTCCCAGGGATTTTAAGTGAAAACACATAAGCGGTCATTTGGTCGCGTGTACGGGACCGCAGGTGCTTTTAATTGACCGCATAAGCGGAAAGCGACCTGGAATTAAAGTGAACAATGTTCACGAATTGGAAAACGAAAAGGAAAATATTTTGGACTTCGGCTTAGGCGATTCTTGGGCAATTTTGGAGAGAATTCAAAGGGGTTTCATCAGGTAAGAATTATTGGACTCGGATTATGTTATTATGGTGTAAAAACATGGATTAATCACTGAATTTCAAGTAATTAAGGGTTAAAAATGGAGGTTATGGCTTGAAACTTAAGAGGGTTTGAATTGATGATTTGAGGGTCCAATGGACTTTGATTCTTGTGTATTTTATATGTACGGACTCGTGGCGAGACGAGGATTTCGGTGATATGAATTTCGTAATTTTTCGAGAAGTGGACCCGGGGCTCGAGTTTTGCCAACTTCGTATTTTTGGGTGTTTTTTTGAGTTCTTCAATTGGGTTATGTTCCATTAGCCTACTGTAATGTATTCGTTGTGGTTTTGACCAGATTCGACGTGCGACGAGGCAGATTTGAGAGGAAAAGGCATAGCGGACTAGTCTTGTGGCCCGCTTGAGGTGAGTAATAGATGTAGATGATGACCTGAGGGTTTGAAACCACGGTAGATCACAATATGACGCTATATTGAGGTGAGACACGTACTCTACGGCGAGTGCGGGGTCGTTTGTGATTGGGGACAATGGCTTAGTCCGACCGAGTGTTATTCATACTATGTTATTGGTTAGAAATTGGTAGGTAAACATCATACTTGGATTGTTATGAGTATATTTGGGCTGTATGCCAATTATTTGGATCCCTTAGGGATTATTATCACTGTTTCCATGATGTTTAGCATGTTTTCATTATATCAGTCTTGAGTTAAACACTGTCTCAAAATGACTAGAAAATTTCTAAGGTTTTAAACACTAAATCTATAATTTTTGATAATTGGAACTGAAAATGGTATGTTTGACTGTGCCCGTGTAGCTTGCATGCATATAACTGGACTGATTGTGGATCGGGCTGCACGCCGCAGTGAATGTTACGATGATATTGCACTTGGGCTGTAGGAGCCTCTCTAGAGTCTGAACCCCCACAGTGAGCGCGGGTACCCAAATGGATCGGGCTGCGTGCCGCAGCGGTCATGTGCGTTGCATTGCATTCATGCATAGATGTCTATCTACTTTGCCGGTTATTACTTGATGTTCCACCGTTAAGCGTGTAGAATTATTGGTTATAGCTTTGCGTTGTTATATTTTGGGATTTCTTACTGTAAGCCATTATATATGTCCATTAACACTAAGTTGGAAGTACTCACTTTACTCACTGCACCATGTGTGTAGATTCAGGTGTTCCGGGAGCTTAGTTGAGCTGTTTGCTGCTTCCAGAGCTTTCAGGAGTTGTCGAAGTAGCTGCCTGACATCCGCAGGACCCGGCTCCTCCCCTATCCCTTTTATCTTTCCGCATTTTAGAACATCAGTATTACTGAGGATTTATTTTAACTCTGTGTTATTAATGGCTCTAGACTCATGACCCCAGGTCTTTTGGGAGTTTTATTGGTGTTATCATGATTTTCAGTATTGTCCCTATCTATCAGTCGAATCATTAAGCCTTGTTAACTGTTATAAACAATTAATTAACCGATATTGAGCTTCATGCTCGGATTGAGGGTGTTAAGTGTTTGGGCTTGTCTAGCAATTGTTGTTTGGTGCCATCATGACCGGGATTGGGGTCGTGAAAAGTTGGTATCAGAGCGTAGGTTACCAGGCCTCATGAGTCATGAGCCGGTTAGTAGAGTCTCGCGGATTGGTATGGAGACGTCTGTACTTATCCTCGAGAGGCTGCATAACCTTTAGGAAACACTTCATATTCTTGAACTCTTGTTGTGCGGCTTTATTGTTGTGAGAACTAAACTTCTGCATTCTATTCTCTCGTAGATGGCGAGAACTCGTGCTACTGGATGTGGCGGACGACCACCATTGCCACCCGCCAGAGGCCGTGGACGCGGCCGTGGTCATGGTCGAGGCGGAGCAGCAGGGGCAGCACTAGTGGACCCACCAGTTGCCCCTATTCAGGACCAGCCTCCAGCTGTAGATGCTCCAGCAGCACCCGTTCAGACACCGACAATGCCCATCGTGATTCCTGGTCTTCAGGAGGCCTTAGCTCAGATCTTATCTGTCTGCATTGGTCTGGCTCAGGCAGTCTCAGCCACTACTGCCGCCGCCACTTTTCAGACCGGGGAGGCCATCAGACCCCCGCAGCTCGCACACCCGAGCAGGTTGTGCAGGGAATACAGACACCAGGAGCAACCCCAGCTCAACCAGTTGCACCGATTGCTCCAGTTGCGCCAGTCGCGCCAGCTCCAGAGTATGTGGTTCCAGTGATGCCAGACGACGAGCAACATCGACTAGAGAGGTTTGGCAGACTTCAGCCTCCGACGTTCAGCGGTACTGAGGGCGAGGATGCCTAAGGATTTTTATACAAGTGTCAGCGGATGCTTCACACTGCAGTGATCTGAGAGGCGAGTGGAGTAGCTTTTACTACCTTCCAGTTCTCAGGGCCTGTATTTACATGGTGGGAGGAGTTTGAGAGGCGTAGTCCTGCGGGAGCAGCACTCCTTACTTGGCAGCAGCTCTCCACTCTCTTCCTGGAGAAGTATGTGTCACAGTCTCGCAGGGAGGAGCTGCGTCAACAGTTTGAGTGGTTGATCCAGGGTGACATGACTGTGACCCAGTATCAGTTGAGGTTCACGCAGTTGGCTAGACATGCTACTTGGATGATCCGGACGGATCAGGAGTGAATTAGGAGGTTCGTGGATGGCCTCAACTATCTGATTTGCATTTTGATGACTAGATAGAGGGTTGTAACAGCTTCGTTTGAGGAGGTAGTCGATATGGCTCGATAGATTGAGATAGATAGTCGTCGGGAGAGTGAGGAGAGGGAGGCCAAGAGGCCTCGAGGATCAGGTAGCTTCAGTGGTGCCCTGTCTAGGGGCCAGTTCCAGCGTGGCAGAGGTCGTTTCTTCATACCTCCTCAGTCAGGTCGCCCAGAGTAAAGTGGGGATTCTTCAGGCCGTGGTCATCAGGGAGTTCAGCAGGGCCAGTCTTCAATTAGTGCCCTCCCAGCCCAGAGTTCTACTCCTGCCTCTTCAGCCAAGGGTTCATCTGCAGCGAGGGGTTCCCTTCAGTCCCCTTCTCCAGCGCCGGGTAGTTGCTATGAGTGCGATGAGTTTGGCCACATGAGGAGACAGTGTCCTCAACTTCGTGGTGGTCGGTCTCAGCAGAGGAATCAACCCTCCTCTTCTACTCCATCTACTACAGCACCATCCCAGTCAGGTAGGGGTTGGGGTCAGACAGCTAGGGGCCGCCCTAGGGGTGGAGATCAATCTAGTGGTGGTCAGGCTCAGTTCTATGCTATCCCAGACAGGAGGGATGCCATTGCATCTGATGCTGTTATCACAGGTATTATCTTTGTCTGCCACAGGGATGCTTCTGTTTATTTGATCCCGGGTCTACATACTCTTATGTGTCTTCATATTTTTCCCATTATCTGGGTGCAACCCGTGGTTGTCTTGCCTTGCCTGTGCATGTATCTACCCCGGTGGGTGATACCATTATTGTGGATCATGTATATCGATCTTGTCTGGTGACTATTGGGGGTCTGGAGACCCGAGTTGACTTGTTGTTGTTGGGCATGGTAGACTTTGATGTGATTCTGGGTATGGATTGGCTATCCCCGTACCATGCTATTCTGGACTGTCATGCCAAGACAGTTACGTTGGCCATTCCAGGTGTTCCGAGGATTGAGTGGCCAGGTCCGACCGATTATGTTCCCAGCAGAGTGATCTCTTTCCTAAAGACCGATTAAGTGAAACCGCATAAGCGGTCATTTGGTCGCGTGTACGGGACCGCAGGTGCGGTTAATTGAGCTGGAATTAAAGTGAACAATGTTCACGAATTGGAAAAAGAGAAGGAAAATATTTTGGACTTCGGCTTAGGCGATTCTTGGGCGATTTTGGAGAGAATTCAAAGGGGTTTCATCAGGTAAGAATTATTGGACTCGGATTATGTTATTATGGTGTAAAAACATGGATTAATCACTGAATTCCAAGGAATTAAGGGTTAAAAATGGAGGTTAGGGCTTGAAACTTAAGAGGGTTTGAATTGATGATTTGAGGTGTCAAATGGACTTCGATTCTTTTGTATTTTATATGTACGGACTCGTGGCGAGACGAGGATTCCGGTGATGTGAATTTTGTAATTTTTCAAAAAGTGGGCTCGGGGCTCGGGTTTTGCCAACTTCGTGTTTTTAGGTGTTTTTCGAGTTCTTTCAATTGGGTTATGTTCCATTAGCCTATTGTAATGTATTCGTTGTGGTTTTGACTAGATTCGACGCGCGAGGAGGCGGATTCGAGAGGAAAAGGCATAGCGGACTAGTCTTGTGGCCGGCTTGAGGTGAGTAACAGATGTAGATGATGACCTGAGGGTTGGAAACCCCGGTATATCACACTATGATGCTATATTGATGCGAGACACGTACTCTACGGCGAGTGCGGGGTCGTTTGTTATTGGGGAGTATGGCTTAGTCTGACCGAGTGTTATTCATACTATGTTATTTGTTAGAAATTGGTTGGTAAACATCCTACTCAGATTGTTATGAGTATATTTGGGCTGTATGTCGATTATTTGGATCCCTTAGGGACTATTATCGCTGTTTCCATGATGTTTAGCATGTTTTCATGATATCAGTCCTGAGTTAAACACTGTCTCAAAATGACAAGCAAATTTCTAAGGTTTTAAACACTAAATCTATAATTTTTGATAATTGGAACTGAAAATGGTAAGTTTGACTGTGCCCGTGTGGCTTGCATGCATATAATTGGACTGATTGTGGATCGAGCTACCCACTGCAGTGAATGTTATGATGATATTGTGCTTGGGCTGTAGGAGCCCCTCCAGAGTCTGAACCCCCAGAGTAAGCGCGGGTACCCAAATGGATCGAGCTGCGCACCGCAGCGGACATATGCATTGCATCGCATTCATGCATAGATATCTATCTGCTTTGCCGGTTATTGCCTAATGTTCCACCGTTAAGCGTGTAGAATTATTGGTTATAGCTTTGCATTATTATATTTCAGGATTTCTTACTGTCAGCCATTATATATGTCCATTACCAGTGAGTTGGAAGTACTCACTTTACTCACTGCACCATGTGTGTAAATTCAGGTGTTCCGGGAGCTTAGTTGAGCTGTTTGCTGCTTCCAGAGCTTTCAGGAGTTGTCCAGGTAGCTGCCTGACTTCCGCAGGACCCGGCTCCTCCCCTATCCCTTTTATCTTTTCGCATTTTAGAACATCTGTATTACTAATGATTTATTTTGACTCTATGTTATTAGAGGCGCTAGACTCATGACCCCAGGTGTTTTGGGAGTTTTATTGGTGTTATCATGATTTTCAGTATTGTCCCTATCTATCAGTCGAATCATTAAGCCTTGTTAACTGTTATAAATAACTAATTAATAGGTATTGAGCTTCATGCTCGGATTGAGGGTGTTAAATGGTCGAGCTTGTCTAGCAATTGTTGTTGGGCGCCATCACGACCGGCATTGGGGTCGTGACATATCATAATCCTGAAGTAACTCTAACAATCTCCGCTGCCTCAAATTAAGATCCTTTTGCTTGAACAAATGATGAAGACTGTGATGATCAGGGAATACCTCACAATATATGCCATACAAATAATGCCTCCAAATCTTAAATGCATGAACTATAGCAGCAAACTCTAAATCATAACGGGGTAGTTCTTCTCATGGGGCTTCAGTTGACGAGAAGCATATGCAATAAATCTGCCCACCTGCATCAATACACAACAAATCCCAACTCTCGAAGCATCACAATACACAGTATATGAACCTTAAGCTGATGGTAAAACAAATACTGGAGATGTGGTCAAAGTCGTCTTGAGCTTCTGAAAGCTATCCTTACACTCGTCCGACAATACAAATAGAGCACCCTTCTGAGTCAACTTGTTCAATGGCGATACGATAGATGAGAATCCCTGAACAAACTGGCGATAATTGTCTGCCAGTTTTTGTTTGAAGTATCACACCAAATCCTCTCCCTTCTCTCTAGGAAGACCAATGAATAGTAATTATGTCACTATTCATTGGCCATAACTCTGGCGTCCTGCAAGGTAAGATCACAAGATTGGTATCACAAGAACCCCCTTCTCTTAGAGAACAATCCCCACTTGGTTTCATCCTCAAATTCATAGCCAGTTTTTACAGATCTTAATTTTATCACGTGGGTACGGTAGCAATCAGAATTTTGGTCCATATTTTGGCTTTAATTGATGTTCTTGACATCAATTACGTGATATTTTGATCATCCATGGCTGCCTTCGTCTCTCCCCAGCCTTTGGCTGTGGGAGAGCCACCTCTAGTACCTGTAAAAAATGTTCAAAATGATAGCGCACACAATTCATAAGCTGCCCAGTTGTCCCAACCAAATTTAGCAGCAACATCGAATCAATAAAACTTGAAACATATTGAATTTATTCATGGAGTTCCAACAATTCAATTCTCCATGGAAGAAAAGATGGAATTTTGCAAAAGCGGAAGGTTTGGATCAAGCTATTGTAGTGAAATTTTCTTCGAACACTCCAGATTTATCCGCATTGAGAAGTTTACTGCCGAAACTTTTTGGCATTAAAGGACATGCTTTAATCGAGAAACTTGCACCAAGACAGTTGCTCATTAGGGTCGATCAACATGACGACTTCGTCAATTCACTAGCAAGGTAAGTTGACTATTTTAAATACAATGGTAGGGAGCACCAAATCAGGACATTCCCATGGTCTATTAGATTTAATGTAAATGAGGAAACAACAAAGGTAGTTGTTTGGATTTCCTTGCCTAACCTGCCAACTGAATTGTTTGCAATGAAGGCTTTGTTGTCTATCGCTTCAACAGTTGGCAAACTAATAGCCATTGACAAAGCAACCTAAACCAAGTCGTGTCCTAGTACTGCAAGGGTGAAAGTTATCCTTGATTTAATGGACAAACTTCCTGATAAAATAAAGCTGTAATTTCTGGACAAACAAACGGGCAGAATGGTTGAAGTTTTTCAAGAGTCTGTTTATGATAATTTGCCATTATATTGAAACAATTGTAAACACCAAGGACATGATGACAAAACATGTCGACATTTGAATGAATTGGCAACAGGAAGTACGGTAGGTGAAGGAGATACTATCATGCAAAGTGAAGATCAGCTAAAAGATAATCCAGGTCAATCAGTTGAGAAATTTCAAGGGGATTTGAGGCAATAGCTAGATGAAAAATGACGAATGCCAGTGCAGGTGTACAAAATGTTGTAACTGAAATTGATAAAATCCCAGTTGACGCAGGTAGACAAGCTGAAGCCTTATGGAGGGTCTCAGAGGTTGTGCCAATTGATATACAGATTGGTAAAGATACACAGGCAAATAGTGTTGCAACAGGGCAATTTCAACTTTGTTTACAAAAACCTGCTGGTGTATTTCAGAACAAAAAAATAGTTGTGTTAACTCTGCTACTACTGTGCTTGGTCAGGGACAAGGTTGTGATGGTGTGCAGATTTAGGATAAGGCAAATAATGATGCAGTTAATAATGTTTTGGATGTGCTAGCTGGGGTTGCTAAAGGCCATGGTCAAGAACAAAAACTTGATAAACATGTGATCTAAATTGCTAATGCACAAGCTACGCAAGCTTTGCATATGTAAAACACAGCTGGTATAATTGTTAAAATGGGCGCTACTGTTGCATGTAGTATTGCAGCACTGATTGATTAGGGAATAGGTACAAGTGTGGAGTCCAATGCTGCTTTGAAAGCAACTACAGATACAACTGTTGTTTCAGCAGAACTAGTGGAGAAGTCAACTGGACAAACAATAATTGATTCTTCAAAAATTTGTGGCCAGTAGGGGTGTGATATTTTGAAGAATAAACTCCAGAAGATATTCCAACTTCAAGAGCTTTCACCACGACTTACAATGTTATCAACAGGGCAAATTAACCAGCTGATAAATTATCAATAGCAGGGGCAATAAAGTGTTTGGGTACTGTAGATCCAAATTTGCAGGCCACTGTACCATTGCATGCAACTGTCAATCGAGCTACAATAAGGGATGCTACTATGGATGACATAGCACATTTTTCTCCAGTTGACAAATGAAAAGGTCTTCATAGGGTGGAACAGCCTACTAAGGAAACACCTGCTATTGAAACAGGAACAATTTTGATACTGCTGGAGAACGACCTTATGCTTTGGAAGCTACTCATGGTGATAAGAGGGCAGATTCAATAGAACCTGCAATGACCAAGCATGCGCAACAAATGAAAGGTCTAGAATGGAATGTGGTTAATCGATCACATACATCAGCTCACATAGCAAAATCCCCAGGTTCCAAAAAACAAAATGCTGAAAAATTTCCTGCAGATGTACGAGGTGTTAATTCAAAGAACATAAGGTGCTCAAACACCTTTGAATATTTGAACAATGACCAAGAAGATGTTGAGTGTGTTATACAACAGAAGGAGACAATTTTGAGAAAAGAGATGTCTCCATACATGGCAAAAACCAAACAGAATACGACAGTAAATACATCAACAGACATGGTTCAATTTGTGGATGAACTAAAGGGAAATCAAGCACAAAGATCCAATACACATATGCTGTGTTTATCTAGCCCTCAAGTGGAAAAGATCATCAAGGACGCCCAGATTGCAATAGCAGCACATACCAATATAATAAAACAACCAATAGTGACTTTGATCAAACTTGTCTACGAAATACCATCTCAATCTTTGGAGTCATTTGGAGAGTATAGAGGTGATTCTTGCCAGTTAATTCTGTCCACTGGATACAACAACAAAATTATACAAGCCAACATGAGGAATTTTGTAATTAAATCCAAACTTTGTGATAACTAGAGGGAGGATGATGATGAAGAAGACTGGTGCACTGAATTTGCGGGGGATTCGATTAATGAAGGTGAGCGATGTAGTGGCAATGAGGAGATAATTTCAGTTGGCTCACCTTCTTTGCCAAAAATTAGCAACTCTTCAAAGATTAACACAGGCAGAAAATGAAATGCAAAAGCACCAGATTTTATTCCTAAAACTAGGCAGCAATAGATTTATGGGCAGCAACACAGTGTAAAGGAAGTAGAATCGAGCAGTCCAGCTGCTAATTGTGTTAATGATCAACATAAAGAAGCAACCTCACCTCCTGAGCAGCAACAACAATTTGAAACAACAGAAACATTTGGGCAGCACCAAATTGTGACAACCACTCCGGCAATTTCGATAGAAGAAAGGAATCTATTGGATGCAATGGTAAGTCCAAATCCTGTAAAACATTTAAATACTATTGCGGTTACTACTAGTTGTGTGAGTAGAAGGAGGAACAAACTGCAAATTATAAAACAACAACAACACAAGGGAATCATGGTTAATAAATAGGAAGGAAACACTTTGGTGACACAAGGTTCTTATCAAGAGATGCCAAATCCAGTGAATGTGGGCAGAGATACATATGCCGAGGGTGAGGAAGATTATATTCTAAACCAATGCCGGGTAGAGGTAGCAACAAAAGGAGATTTATCTCCTACGCATAGCGGCAAAGGTAAGAAGACTCATACAAAGAAAAATAGTTGGGACGACAAGGTTAGTGATTTTTAATTGTTAGGCGACTTCCAATGAGAATTGCCAAATAAAAGAAGGATTCCCCAACTACATCGACCAGGTCCAACCATTCAAAAAAGAAGTCATGAATTTTGAAGACATTTTGAAGAGTTGGGAAAGTGCTGACAAAGAATTACAAATTGAAGAATTTACAAGTTTGGGCAAGAAGGGACAACAATTTGATTCCATATTCATTTTATTCTACCATTATGTTAGTATACTCATTTGTAATATCATCATAGAGTATGTTATAAACTTTGTGATGATCATTGAATATTTGGTACTTTCCAGTTCTTATTTTTTACATGCATGCTAGTAGGTGAGGCCTTTTATTTGCCTCAATAGGATTAGTAAGGTAATGTTTAGCCCAGTTTATGTTGCCTTGGTCCTATGCCTTTGGAAAATATCCACACGACTATGAGATTATATGCCCTCGTGAGACTTTGCTAGTAGGTACACCATGAATCCTCTACAGGAGGCTGCCATCATAAGGCAATGTGAGGCGCAGAGGAGTGATTATATAGCCAAGGCATATGGGTAACAATATCGGTGCTATTGTCCACCTTATTTGTACTTTTAATAATTGTTGTATTGTTCTTTTCTTTTATTAATAAAAAAACTAGCCCTAGGTACTTGCCTAGCAGTTTGCCAAAAAAAATATAATAATAGCCTGCCAACCCTTGAATGCTATGAATCTCTATGGCCGAGGACGGTCTAGGACAACTCTGAACCACCTCTATCTTCTTTGGATCAGCCTGAATACCGTCACTGGACACCACCTGCCCCAAGAAAGCCAATGAACTGAGCCAAAACTCACACTTGAAGAACTTTGCATAAAGCTTCTCCTCCCTCAATCTCAATGCAACTCGCAAATGTTATGCGTGCTTCTACTGACTATGTGAGTGCACCAGAATATCATCTATGGATACTATAACAAACAAATCCAGATAAGGCCAAAATATACTGTTCATCAAATGCATGAATGCTGCTGGGGCATTGGTCAGCCCGAAAGAAATAACAAGAAACTCATAACGACTATATCAGGTCCTGAAAGCAATCTTAAGAATATCTGAATCACTATTCTTCAACTGATGATAGCCCGAACGGAGAACACTCTCGCTCCATGAAGCAGCTCAAATAAATCATCAATGTGAGGCAAAGGATACTTGTTCTTTATTGTTACCTTGTTCAATTGCCTATAATAGATGCACATTCTCATTGCGCCATCCTTCTTCTTTACAAACAGCACCGCGGCACCCCAAGGAGACACACTAGGCTAAATGAACCCCTTATCTAGGTGTTCCTCACGCTGCTCCTTCAATTCTTTCAAATCTGCTAGTGGCATACGATACGGCGGAATGGAAATGGGATGAGTGCCCGGCACCAGGTCAATACAAAAATCAATATCCCTCTCAGCTGGCATGCCCGGCAGGTCTGTGGGAAAAATATCACGAAAATACGTCACAACTAGAACAGAATCAATACTAAGAGTCTCAGCTGCAACATCTCTCACAAATACTAGATATGAAAAGAAACCCTTCCCAACCATATGCTAGGCCTTCAATAAATATATCACTCTACTAGAAAAATAATCAGTCACACCACGCCACCCGATCCGCGGTACACCCGGCATAGCCAAAGTGACTGTCTTAGCATGAAAGTCTAGTGTAGCACGACACGGAGATAACCGATCCATGCACAAAATGACATCAAAATTCACCATGCTCAATAGCAATAGATCCACTCGGGTCTATAGACCCCCAATAGTCACCACACATGACCGGTACAAACGGTCTACAATAATAGTATCGCCCACCGAGGTAGATACATGAACAGGTAATGCAAGAAACTCCCAAGGCGTACCCAAATAATGAGAAAAATATGAGGACACATAAGAAAAGGTGGAACCGCAATCAAATAATACAGAGGCGTCTCTTTGGAAGACTGAAAAAATACATGTAATGACAACATCTGAAGCAATGGCATCTGGCCTACTTAAAATAGCATTGAAACGAGCCTGGCCACCGCCTGATTGACCTCCCCCGCTAGGGAGGCCCCTGGATTCCTGACCTATACCCCTAGCTAGCTAGGCGGGTGGTGAAGTAACTCGAGCAGAAGGCGAGGCCTGACCCCTCTGTTGGGATGAAATAGCAACATGACGAGGACACTGCCTCCACACATGCCAAAACTCTTGACACTCAAAATTACTCCCAGGTGCTGGAGAAGGGGACTGAAGGAAACCCCTCGCATCGGAGTGACTAGCTGATGCACTCGGCATAGAAGAACCCTGAGCTGACGGGGCACGAGATGAACTTCAAGTTGGGAGAGCGCTGAGTGAAGGCTGACCCTGCTGAGACACATGATAACCACGACCTAAAGATGCCCCGCGATACTCTAGACGGGATGACTGAGCAGGCCCGAAAGAACGACCTCTACCATGCTGGAACTGGCCACTCGAATGAGCACCATTGAAACTGCCCAATCCTCGAGGCCTCTTGGCCTCCCTCTCCTCTTGATCCTAACGGCAAACTATCTCAATCTCGCGAGCGATATCAACCACCTCCTCGAACGTAGCACCCAACACTCTCTCTAGTCATAAAAATACGGAGATGTTAGTTAAGGCCATTAACAAATCTCCTGATCTTCTCACGATTTGTTGGAACCATCCAGACGGCATGACAAGCCAAATCAGAAAACATCAACTCATACTGTGACACAGTCATATCCCCTTGTGGAAACTATTCAAAATGTCTACATAGCTCCTCTCTACGGGAGTTCGGTACATACTTAACCAAGAAGAGAGTGGAGAACTACTTCCAAGTAAGGGGTGCTGCATCAACCAGCCTACGCCGCTCACACGCCTCCCACCAAGTGAAGGCAGCCCCAGAAAACTGAAAGGTGGTAAATGCCACACCACTAGAGTCGAGAATCCCTCCTGTACGGAGCATCCACTAACACTTATCTATTAAACCCTATGCATCCTCTCCCTCAGCACCACTAAATAATGGAGGTTGGAGCCTACCAAACCTCTCAAGATGATGCTGCTCATCATCCGGCATAAATGGTACCATAAACTATTGAGCTGGTGCAACCGGCTGGGCTAGATGTGCCCCCCGCGTCTGTAGTCCCTGCACTACCTGCTCAGGTGTACGAGTAGCGGGGGTTCTGATTGCATCCCCCGACCTATGAAGTAGCTACTGCTGTGGTGGCTAAAACTGCTTGAGCCAGGCTAGTGCAAACAGACAAGATCAGTGCCAAGGCCTCCTATAGCCCTGAGATTACGATGGGCACAACTTGTGCCTGAACTGGTGCTGCTGGAGCCTGATCCAGAGCTGGGGCAGCTGGTGGATCAATAGGTACTGCCCTCGCTGCTTTGCCTTAGCCACGACCATGACCGCGTCCACGGACTCTAGTGGCCTCAGCGGGTGGAACTGGTGGTCGTCCCCCTCGTCTGGTAGTTCGCGTCCTCACCATTTGTGAGAGAATAGAATAACAGAAATTTAGTTGTCAGAACAACAAGGTCGCACGACAAGAATTTCAAGAATGTTAAGTTTTTCCTAAAAGGTTATGCAGCCTCTTGAAGATAAATTTAGACGTCTCCATAACGATCCACGAGAATCTACAAAACTCGCTCATGACACGTGAGACCTATGTTACCAAGGCTCTGATACCAATTTGCCACGACCCTAACCCCGAACCCGGTCATGAAGGCGCCTCTCGTGAAGACAAGGCCAGCCAGAGCAATACAACACACCTATTAAAGCAGTTAATTACCATGAAACAGTTTAATACTTGATTTAATAGTAATAATTCACGGAAGTAAAGATAATAATAGCAGAAAAACCATCCCGAAATAGCCCTAACCGGGGTGTCACAAGTCATGAGCAACTAATGATCCTAATACAAGTCTACTAAACACGAAATGTTGCACATTAGTTTGAAGAATATTGAAATAATAATATACAGGAGGCACTGGGGTTGCGGACGCCAATAGCTACCTCGTAGTCTCCGAAACACCCCCTGGTCTGGGAGGATTAGCACTTAGGAGCGGAATCTGCTATGCCTGAATCTGCACACATAGTGTAGGGATTAATGTGAGTACTCCGACCCAGTGAGTAATAAATATAAATAATGGCTGAAAGCAAGAAAACACGCAAAAACACAAAGCATTCTACACATAAGAAGTAAAATCACTTAAAACAATAAATCAATGAAGAAATCAAATAAAATCTCTTTTTAACAAGTAAAACAGGTAATTTGGCAGGTAAATAAAAAGTAGAAATCCGCCCCTCGGGCATAGTATCAATCACTCAAATAAAACAAGCCCCCTAGGCTCACTCTCAGAGTAATATCAGCCTCTCGAGGTCACTCTCAGATCACAATGGGTACCCGCACTTACTGGGGGTGTTCAGACTCTATATAGGCCCCTTACAGCAAAGCGCTATATCAAGCCATCTCGTGGCGTCAACTCTCGACCTCACATCACTCAAGCAACCTTATGGCATATAAATGCATCTTAAAGCCTCAGGATAATATCACTTAGTGTATCCTCACATTTGGCTCTCGGGTGCACTCAATCCGAAAATTATCACAAGCCCCTCGGGCATTTGTAAAACAGTAGAACTCAGCCCAAAACATCATTTAGAATATCATTTAAGTCTCAAAACTAAGTAAAAGTGGCTGAGTTGTAAAACAGTGGAAAGAAATGGGACTGAGTTTAAGTAATAAGACAATACAGTGAGGAAACAGTGATAAAAATCCCCCAAGAGTTCAAATAGTTGGCATGAAACCCAAATACGATGATCAACCAAAATCTTGATTATAACAAATAAGTGTAAGTCAAATATTCAGTAAAATCATCATTCAGGATGGACCAAGTCGCAATCTGCAGTAGTAAACGACCCCACGCTCATCATCAAGCGTGTGTCTCACCTCAATATAGCACTACGATGTGCAAATCCGGGGTTTCAAACCCTCAGAACATCATTTACAATCATTACTCACCTCGAACCAGCTACAACTCTAGCTCGCGATGCATTTGCGCCTCAAATCAGACTCCACGCACCTTAAATCTATCCAAAATTAGAACGAATACGTCACAATATGCTAACGGAACAAAGCAAGCGAAAACAATCTCAAAATATCAGAAATCTCAAAATTAACAAAACTCGAGCCCCGGGCCCACTTCTCGAAACTCAAAAATTTCACATCATTAAATTCCTTATAACCCCACGAGTTCATACATATCAAAAGTTTTCAAATCCGACCTCAAATGGTCCTTCAAATCCCAATTCAAAAGTTCAAAATCCCAAGCCCTAGTTCTTCCATTTTTAGCTTAAGTTCCATGATTTTCTAGGTTGATTTCATAATAGAATAACGTTTTACATTCAAAAATCTTACCTCCAATTGATTCTCCTTGAATCCCTCTTAAATCTCCCTCAAAAATCTCTCAAAATGATCAACTATGGAGGAAAAATGACCCAAAATCATGGATGAAATAACTTAAAAACTTTTTGTCCAGTTCTGCCCTTTCTTCATCGCGATCGCGGCCTTAGCCACGCGATCACGAAGCACCATTTTTAAATTTCCCAAAAATACCTTATACGAACGCAACATGGTCCCTGCGAACGTGATGCTTCAGCTTCATATACCTATGCGAACACTAGCCCTCTAGCACATAAGTCGACATCTTGTTGACTTTTCCAACTTAAACCTTCTTAAAAGAGACTAAATGTCTCATGTCTTTCCAAATCCACTCCGAATGCAAACTAATCAACTCAATCATATAAAACATGGATAACAAAGCATGAATAAGCAGAATTAGGGGAAACAAAGCGGTAACTCATGAGACGACTGGCCGGGTCATCACATCATCTGACTAAGATTTTGATTCTAGGAGAAAGTTCATCAGACTGGGTCTTCTATCTTAGGAGAAAGATTCATCAGACTAAGATTTTGATCCTTGGAGAAAATTCATTAGACTAGGTTTCTTATCTTAGTAGGAAAAATGTGAAGAAAAGTGGCAATATTTTGTGCACACTAGCAAGACAGAGAAAGGCAAAGATTTGAGAAACTTCCCTTTGTCGATTCTTCTCTTCTTTTTTTTTTCTTTTCCTTCCTTTTCTTTTTTTTTTGTTTTTTTTTTGAACCAACTTGCTTGCATCGCTTTGTCCCTATTTCAAATAAAGAAAACTTGTGAGTTTAAATGTGGTGGTTAGTTTGTGGCCTTGACCTTGAAGGCGTCTGCTTCTGCACTTGCCAAGATAACTTTGATGTCAACTTGGACGACCTTGACTGTTCTCGACTACCCATTTTCTTTCAAACCTTATCACAAAAAAATCTCTTCTCCAATCGATCCTGATATCCTATGTCTGCTGCATGTTGCTCATAAAATGATATTTGTGTGTTTTGTAGGTATCACATTTTTGGCTATTTGGTGGCGATAGAGAGGTGCACACGCAAAAGCAGTAGAGCAGTAGATATACGCCAGGTTTCGCAGCATCTAGAGTATATCAAGTTGAAAAATCTAGGTTCTATTCGTGGGAATTGATCATATCAGCAGTATTCAGCGGATTTGGAGGCGCGTCTCGATTGTGATCCAGGTTCAATCTTTCTTGAACAGTATTTGAGCAAATCTATTTACTGTTACCTTGCCGGCAGTTTTGATTGGATTGATTGCTTTTTCTATATTTTCTACTAGCGTCTTAAGCTTAAGGTTTCATCTATTAATTTTAATCCTATGTTTGCATAGGGGTAGTTTCATGGACGTGGTAGATTCGTTGTTGCAGTGCCTGCTCGTGTTACTATTCTCGTAGTTGCCCCTTCGAATTGTTTTTAGCTCTCCAGTTCGTAGCCTGTAGTCCATCGTCCCAATTATTGGTTCTTAGTGGTAATGTTTAACTAATACCTTTTGTTTATAGTGGCGGTAATAGATAATGTGAGAGTAAGGTCATGTCCCCAAGGGGGGCTAGGGGTGTGGTCCAGCATTGGGAAGGGGGTAACAAGTCCTTTAGGTTAAGAATTAGGTCTTGGAACATTGGGACGTTGATAGGGGAGTCTATAAAGTTAGTTAAGATTCTTCAGAAGAGGAAGATTAATATAGCGTGTGTTTGGGAGACTAGATGGAAGGGTACTAGGGCATGAGATGTAGATGGATATAAACTATGGTACTCAGGGAGCACTAGGGGTAGGTATTTTAGTAGAGAGGGACCTCAGGGAGCTCGTGGTTGAGGTTAGGAGGGTAAATGATAGGTTGATGAGTATTAAGCTAGTAGTTTGTGGGTTTGCTGTAAATCTGATTAGTGCTTATGCTCTCAGGTCGGTTTGAACCAGGAGGTCAAGAAGCGATTATGGGAGGATTTGGACTAGATGGTATGTAGTATCCCGCACACAGAGAAGTTATTCATTGATGGATATTTCAATTGTCATATTGGGGCTAATGCTAGGGGTTATGATGATGTACATTAGGTACATTTTTAGGGTTATGAATGAGGGAGGTAATTCACTATTGGATTTTGCTAGAGCTTTTGATTTGGTTATCGCTAACTCGAGTTTTTTGAAGAGGGAAGAGCACCTGGTCACATTCCAGAATTCAATGGGCAAGACTCAAATTGATTATCTTCTTTGCAGGAAATGTGATAAAGGTCCGTGCAATGACTGCAAGGTCATCCCAAGTGAGCACCTCACGACTCTACATAGGCTCTTAGTTATAGACTTGGAGATTAAGAGCAGTAGGAGGAAGAGGGCAGGGTGCAAGCAACCTAAGATCAAGTGGGGTAACTTGACCAAGGACAAAGCCCAGGAGTGAGGGGAGAAGTTGTTGGCTATGAGGGCCTGGATGAGTAGGGGGACGCGTCTAGTATGTGGTTCACGACTGCAGATTTCATTAGGGTAGCTGCTATATAGGTCTTAGGGGTCACGAAGGACTCTCCTCGGTGAATGGAGAGGTTCAAGGTAAAGTGGAAGCTAAGAAACCTACTTATTTAAAGATAGTGGATAGTACAAATAAGGAGGAAAAAATGACTTATCGGGAGTGTTACAGAAAGGCAAAGACAGGGGCAAAGCTAGCAGTTACGATGGCTAAGAACACGACATTTGCTCATTTGTACGAGGAGCTCGAGGGCAAAGGCAGGGACAAGAGGTTGTACCAGTTGGCCAAGGTGAGAGAGAGGAAAGCCCGTGATTTAGACCAATTCAAGTGCATCAAGGACGAGGATGGAAAAGTGTTGTTGGATGAGGCACTTATTATGAGAAAATGGCAGACATACTTCCATAAACTATTGAATGATGAGGGGTGTAGATGAATTGTGTTGGGTGAATTGGAGCACTCCGAGAGTTTGCGGGATTTTGGTTACTGTAGGTGGGTTACGGTAGAGGAGGTGGAAGGGACGATGCGTAAGATGTGCAGGGGAAGATCGACCGCGCCAGACGAAATCGCAGTGGAATTCTAGAAGAGAGCGGGTTGGGTAGGTTTGGAGTGGCTCACTGGGCTATTTAATGTTATTTTTAAGACAAAGAAGATGGTTCTTCTTTAATTTCAATAAGGGTGATATTCAAAATTGCAATAATTATAGGGGTATCAAGTTGTTGAGTCACACTATGAAGGTTTGGGAGAGGGTGGTGGAGGCCAGGGTGAGAAGGTGCATGTCTATTTCTGAGAATCAGTTCGGATTCATGTCGAGGCATTCGACTACGGAAGAGATTCATCTGGTAAGGAGACTAGTGGAGCAGTACAGGGAGAGGAAGTAGGATTTGCATATGGTGTTTATTGACCTTGAGAAGGAATACGTTAAAGTTCCGGGGGAGGTCTTGTGCAGGTATTTGGAGGTTAGGGGTGTTCCGGTAGCATACATTAGTGTGATTAAGGATATGTATGATTATCATAAGACTCAGGTGAGGACTGTGGGTGGTAACCCCGGGGCATTTCTTTGTGGTGATGGGATTGCACCAAGGATCAGCTCTTAGCCCATTTTTATTTGCCTTGGTGATGGATGTATTGTCGCGTCACATCGAAGGGGTGGTACCTTGGTGCATGTTATTTACCGATGATATAGTGTTGATTGAAGAGACACGTAGCGGAGTTAACGCGAGGTTGGAGGTTTGGAGACATACCTTGGATTCTAAAGGTTTCAAACTGAGTAGAACCAGGACAGAATACTTGGAGTGCAACTTCAATAACGGGGCCCATGATGCAGACGTAGAGGTTAAGATTGATGCTCAAGTTATCCCAAAGAAAGCGAGTTTTAAGTATCTCGGGTTTTTTATCTAGTGTAACGTGGTTATTGACAAAGTTGTCACGCATCGCATTAGAGCGGGAATGATGAAGTAGAGGCTCACTTCTAGTGTTTTGTGTGATGGGAATGTGCCACTAAGACTTAAGGGTACGTTTTATAGAGTGGTGGTTCGATCGGCTATGCTGTATGGCTTGAGTGTTGGCCAATCAAGAACTCCCACATGCATAAGATGAGAGTAGCAGAGATGAGGATGTTGATATGGATGTGTGTGCGCACCAGGAGAGATAGGATTAGGAATAAAGATATCCGGGACAGGGTGGGAGTAGCCTCTGTGGAGGACAAGATGCATGAGTCGAGGCTGAGGTGGTTCAGACATGTTAAGAGAAGAAGCATTGATGCTCCAGTTAGGAGGTGTGAAAGGTTGGACATAGAGAGTTTAAGAAAAGGTCGAGGTAGGCCTAGAAAGTAATGGGTCGAGCTGATTAGGCAGGACATGGTGCCGCTTCAGCTCTCTGAGGACATGACCCTTGATAGGAGAGTGTGGAGGTCGAGGATTAAGGTAGAAGGTTAGTAGGTGTCACACCTCTTTTTTACGGCGCTAACATACTCCCGGCGAAAGGGAATATATATATAAGCATAAAAAGAGTTTTTTCCAAATAAAAGACGGTCGGAACGGGATTAGTTATTTAAATTTTTCAGAGTCGCCACTTGAGAATATAATGGTGTCTCAAG
>MU688214.1:0-12108 GCA_026770625.1 Nicotiana glauca | reverse complement strand
ATATATATATATATATATATATATATATATATATATATATATATATATATCTTTTGCACCAAAAAATATCAAGACAATGATGTAATTATGGAGATTAAGGGAAATAATCCAGGACTGTAGACTTTCTGTTATGTTCTTAGTAAACATTAGACGAAATTACTTGTGTGGGCAAATATTACTATTCCGAAGAGTGAGTTATTAGGTGAAACTGATCTTCTATTCGTCACGGCAAAACACAGCCGCAAAAATGTGTAAGATTCTGCTAGGGTAGTAGAATAGTAATCCAACTCAAATAGAGAATTTTTGTAACGGCCTGACTGGTCGTTTTGAGAGTATTAGCCCGATCCCCTATTTACTGCTTCCTCTATATAATTTTAATTTTATGTGACTTGATGAAAGATTTGTTTTGGTTTTGGAGTGAGATTGGACTTAGTCATTAAAATGGAAGCTTAAGTTCTAGGAATTTGACCATAGTTGAAATTGTGTGAAGACGAGTCTGGAATGGAGTTTCGTTGATTCCGTTAGCTCTGTACGGTGATTTTGGACATATGAGCGTGTCCGGATTGTGATTTTGAAGTTCGTAATTGAATTAGGCTTGAAATGGTGAAAGTTGAATTTTTAGGAAGTTTGATCGGGAGTAGATTTTTTGATTTTGGGGTCGGATTCCGATTCCAAAAGTTACAGTAGGTCCGTAATGCCAATTATGACTTGTGTGCAAAATTTAGGGTCAATAGGACTTGATTTGATAGGTTTCATCATCGGTTGTAGAAGTTTGAAGTTTTAAAGTTCATTAAACTTGAATTGGGGAGCGATTCGTATTTTTTGCGTTGTTTGATGTGACTTGAAGGCTCGACTAAGTTTGTATGATATTTTAGGACTTGTTGATATATTTCGTTGAGGTCCTGCGGGCCTCGGGTGGTTAATGGACTAGAATTGGACTTGTGAGGATTGCTGAAGCTAGGCATCATCTGGTGTAATCGCACCCATAGAGTCCCCATCGAGTTAAGGGGCAGAGAAGCGAAGTCGCTTCTGCGGAAGGATGAACACAGAAGCGGAGAGGCCTGGGAGGCTTGAGGATCGCAGAAGCGGAAGGGTCTCCGCAAAAGCGAGCTCGCAAATGTGATCCCTGGTATGCATAAGCGGAAACCCTAGCCATAAGTGGAATCTGCACTTGTGATGGTTTTTCCGCAGGTGCAGCATTGTAGGTGTCACTGATAATCCACATGAGCGAGATCACTGGGCAAAAAAGGGCTAATTTCAAGGGTTTGATCTCCTTTTCATTTTAAGTCTTTGAGAGCTAGGATTGAGGCAAAAATTTGAGGGATTTTCAGAGGAAACTTTTGGGTAATGATTCTTGAATCGTTTTTTGTTTTATTCCACTAATCTATCGTTAATTTCATCATTTAAGGTTATGCGTTAAGAAATTTGGGGAAAAAGTTGAAAAGTTCTTCATCTGAATTTTGGAGTTTTGATCGAGATTTTGGTATTGGATTTGAGTAATTTTGATATGGATGAAGTCGTGGTTGAATGTGTGTTCATATTTTTGTGACTTTTATCCGATTTCGAGATGTGGGCCCAGGGTGACTTTTTGGGGTAAATTTCTAATTTCTTGCTAAAGTCTTGATTTTGATTAATTAGATTGGTTTCTTATAGTTATATTTATAGTATGTAATTGCTTTTGGCTAGATTTGGGCATTCAGAAACAGAAATTCGAGGAAAAGACATTCTTATTGATTGAGCTTGGCTTGAGGAAAGTGGCTTGCTTAAGGGGGGAGGGAGGGAGGGAAGGGGAGGGGAATCCCTTTAGGATTTGGTACTATTGTGACAATTTTGTGATATGTGAGTGCCATGTACGCGAGGTGACGAGTGCGTACATGGACTAATTGTTGAAAATTTGGTTTTACTGAACAGTAGCATATTATATCTTAAATGAGTTATCCTAGCATGTGTAGTTATCCTGTTTAGCCTAATATCATATGTCTATGTATCTTAAATGCTTATTTGAAATATGTGCAGCATGCTTAGTTGAATTCCTGTTTCCTTGACTTGTATTTTGTGTTAAACTGTAGGATTTCTTGTTATTAATTGTTGTTTCCATCGATTCGACATGTGTGTTTACTTTTCGGACTACAAGGTGGTACCTCGGGAGATCCCCTATTGCATATTTACTTTTGACTATGAGGCGGAACCTCGGGAGATCCCCCTCCTATATATTTACTTTTAGGACTACGAGGCGGTACCTCGGGAGATCCCCTATTTAGTATTTACTTTTGAGACTATGAGGTGGTACCTCTGGAGCGCCCCTGTTTATTCTTACGTGTTGTGTTGTTACCTTTCTCAAAGTCCTTCTTGTTAATTTTTTGCCTTTTATTATATTGCTATATATTCTATCGTAAATTATTATCCCCGACCCGACCTCGTCACTACTCTACCGAGGTTAATCTTGTCACTTACTAGGTACCATTGTGGTGTATCATGCTACTCTTCTTCATATATTTTGTGTGCAGATCCAGGTACTTCCAACCAGCCCGCTATTAGTTGAGAGTACATGCTGCTGCTTCAGAGATTCCAAGGTATATTTGCCAGCATCCGCAGACCTCGGAGTCCCCCTCTATCCCTTTATGTTGTTCCTTCTTTATTTTTCCTAGTTACTGATGTATAAAGATAGTTAGAACAAATTCTTAGAGCTTGTGACTTGTGACTATGGGTCTTTGGGAGGATCTTTATACACAGAGTTGTTGGTTTACTTGTACATGCCGAACGGTAGTTTTCCATCTTATCTATATATGTTTATTTGTTGTTATTAAGGTTTAGTCGTTATTATGTTATTGTTAAGTTATTCCGCAACTGTTAGGCTTACCTAGTCTTAGAGATTAGGTGCCATCACGACATCTTAAGGAGAGAGATTTGGATCATGATAATTTTTCTCCCAAGTCTGTCAAGATTCATGCTAGGTATAGCTGGGACCACTGAAATAATAAGAGGCTTCCAATTATAGTATTAATTCAAAAATTTGAGTGAATTAAATACTACTATAATTAATCACTGTTTATTCCAGTAAAAAATTACAATTGAACTTCTCAATATGAATTTAAAAAATTTACCAACACTTGTTTTAACTACCCATGATAAGATTACAAATACCAGCTAATTAAATTAAATCAATGATAATTTAATTTAATCAACTGATTAAATCCTTTATAATGCTACTTAAACTATTTCATGTGATGAATACAAAATTTATCGGCTGGATTTTCACATGAAAATTTATAAGCTTACATAAATGGGTATTATCAAACTCAAGGCCGAGTCATGGATTTTATCAACTAATTATTATTTTACAAATTCTATTCGTTATTGTCCAATCTATTAGGCATACACCAACTCAAAATAAAGTTGTTCCTTTTGATAAATCATAACAACACATCGATCATAATAACTATATTAAGATTATGAGTATAAGCTCATTTAATGAATCAAAAAAAATATTTTATATATTCAGTACAAAAATATATTTTCTACTTGGTCGGTTCAATATACACTAAGTATACTAGCACAAGAAGTTGGAGTAAAATCACTCCCATGATCAAGATAAATTATACTTTTATCTTGTTACAATCATCGAGATATTTTGCCCAATAATATCTTCGATTTTGAACATAATTTACTAATTATGAGAACCGATAATTTATTTTTCTGTGCATGAGCTAAGACTCCATATATTAAATCGTCTACTACATAATTAAAGGACATACATGTAACAAATGATCTATTTTAAATAATTCTGTATTGAATTGAATAAATTAAATAAACAGTTGTTCCATAAAGAATAAAATATAATACTAGCTAAACCGCATGGTTAATAGTATATCCTAACAATCTCCCACTTAGACTCTTAGCCATGCATCTACAATTCTAATACTCATTCCTTCTATATGCTTGTCAAAAGTCTTATGTGGCAAGCTCTTTGTAAACGTATCTGCCAACTTATTCTCTATCACAATCTTCAACACTTTTACATTACCTCTTTGAGTTATTTTTCGAATTAAATGATATCTACGCTCAATATGCTTACTTATTTTATGGCTTCTTAGAGTTTTCAAATCTACTAATATTATCACAATAAAGCACAATTGGTGCTTGAACCAAATGAACTACGTTAAGCTTTTTCAAAAAGTTCCCGAGCGAAAGGGCCTCTTTAGCTGTCTCAGAGGCATCCGCATATTCGGATTTTATGGTGGAATAAACAACATATGATTGCTTGATACTCTAACTTATGGCTCCACCTCCTAAGGTAAAAAATATACTCGAGGTAGATTTTCTGAAATCTCTATCTAACTGGAAATATGAACCAGTATAGCCAATGGGTGCAAGATCACCTAAGTGATAAACCAACATATAATTCCTAGTCTTTTTCAGGTATTTGATTATATGTTTAACGTCAGTCCAGTGTTCTCATCTAGGATTAGACTGAAATCTCCTAAACATGCCAACAAACAAAGCAAATATCATGTCTAATGCATATCATAACATAACATACATGAGACTCCCTACAACAAAAATATTAGGGATCGCCTTCATCTTCTCTATATCATTAGTTCTTTTGGGAGACTGATTCTTTGACAGAGAAATTCCATGCTTAAAAAGGAAGAAAACCTTTCTTGGAATCTTGCATGCTAAATCTGGGGAGTGTGAGCGCGTGATTTTTGCATGAATAATAATATTCCTACAAAAAGTCACAAATGGAATTTTCTATTAAGTGCTTCTATTATTTTAGGAATTTATAGTAATTGTTTGCATTTAGTTACATTTTGGTGCATATTTGATATTTTAAAAATCAAGGAAAATACTCTAAAAATGTTTAAATTTCATGCATTGCATTTTTAGGTTGATACTTGCATTTTTAGATTTAAGTTGTTAATTAATTGCATTAATAAAAATAAAATAAAAAAAATCAAAATATTGGTCATTTTTATATTTTTAGCTTTTATTCTCAAAATATCAATTTTCTTGCATTATCTTTGAATTAAATATAATTTTATAAATTAATTTTAGTCTAAGTTTGTTTTAAAATTAAATTTAGTAGTTTAAAAATCAAGGAAAAGAGTAAAATAAATAAAAAGGGAGAACTTTTGAACAAAATTCGAAATTGGGCAAATTTAATGTCTTGAGCCCAAACATTTCAATATCCTTTTTTTTTTACTTAGGCCCCAACCCAATTTCCTTAATCGAATTGCTTAAAATCTGAGCCCAACCCACCTCCCTTTCAAGTCGACCAGCCCCATTTTCTCACCTAAAACCTAACCTTTCTCTAAAAAAAACACATCTAACCCTAGAGACAATACTCAAACGGCGCCTATCTTTCTTCTCACCATTTCCGTGCCCACACCACCTCTGCCTCGCCCAAACTCGCACAAGTTCACCCCAAAAACTCACCTCACGTGCTTCATTCTCTCTCATCTTACCGCATAGCATAACTAACTCTGACAACAAGAAGATTCCTTACAAATTTTTTGAGCGTCTTTAGCCTCTCGATTGATTTGTTATGGGAGCTGTGGATGGATGGAAATAAATCCATGCCCTCCATTTGTCCCTAAAATTGGTCACAGAAAGGGATTGAAATGATTTTCGAATTTTGGGCAGAAGGTTCGAGAATTTTGGGAGTTTATATAATGTGAGGATTTTCTTGCTTGAGGGTTGTTTTTTTTAGAGAGATTTTCGGAGTTTTATTGAAAAAGAGAAGAAAAACTAGGGTTTTAAAAGCAATCGTCAGTCTTGCTCTCATTTTTATTAAAGTTCTTAAGAAATCCAGAAAAACAAAAAATAGATATTAATCTCTTTACTTTTTATATTACTTCTTTTAATCTCGAGTTATTGTTGGTTTGAAGCTTGAGTTTGATTTCATGTTTGGATTCGAAATTCCTATGCCGATTCGAGTTTTGGTCTGAGGTTTTCTATCCGATTCATTTGCTTGTTTCTTCGTTGGAATTTTTGGAATTGAAGCTGAGTTTCCGTTGAATCATCTTTGTTATTTAAAGAGAAGTTCAACTTTACAGGTTTATTCCCGCATCTCTATTTTATTTAAATTTGTTTGGAGTGGATTGTAATGCATAGGAGTCGTTAAAAATAGATTAAATAAGCAGTGATTTTGAAGATTGTGTTTAACTTCCCTTTAATTCGAGTTTTTTTATTTTTTATTTCAGTTTCTATAAGGAAAATGAAAGAGTGATGTCACGCCCCGAACCATTGCCTGAGCGTAACACGACACTTGGTTCCTGACTGCATGTGACCGAGCGAACCAACTATATGGCTGGATCAACATGTGGTATAATTATAAGCTAGAGGTAAATGTAAATCATGATAATCTGCTAAAAAGTCTGACCGAAATATCATAGATGCAGAAAAATACTGAGAGGTCTACAAGTATAAATAAGTAGCCGACGAGGCTAACACATGAAAGCCTGCTAATATCTGACTGACTGGGTCATAGTCTACGAAGCCTCTAAAAAATACTGAAAACGTCAATTGTTTACCGAGACAAGGTCCCCGGTATACCTTATTAACTGAAATACTATAATGAATAAAATAAAAGAGAGATAAGGCCCCGAAAGACTGGGGCTCACCAATAGCTGATACGAGATGTCCTAGCAAGCTGAATCGTCAACCTGTAAATCGTTACCTGCATCGCGAGATACAGTCCCCGGGCAAAAAGGGCGTCAGTACATTTGAATTATAGTGGTATGTAAAATAGCTGAACAAAAGAACTGTAAATACTGAAACTGAAACTAAACTGCTAGCTGATAAACTGATAACTGAATAAGGAAGCAAGGATGTGAATACTCCCTCTTCTGAATGCTGAACAACATGTTTAACTGAATATTAAACAGCGGCCTCAGGCCCAATATATATATATATGTGTGTGTGTGTGTGTGTGTGTGCGCGCTCAATATATATATGTATACGAGCCCAAGTATACGTATACATAAATGCGGCCTCAGGCCCAAAGATGCATAAAGCCTAAACTGCGGTCTCATGCCCAAATATAGGTGTTCAACATTCAGGAATATAAAATCAGGAACTGAGAATCATATTACAATACATGATACTGAAATAATGAGCCATACTGGGTTACATGATACTGGAATAGTGAATAGGATTAGACTGAGATGAGTATTCATAATAAGTTGATTTGTCATAACTGAAACTCATAGAATATCAAATGATTATGAGACTATGCCATCTAGAGAACAGAAGTCCTACTACTGTTCAGGGAACTAAGGCATAGTTCCTTTCTGAGGAAACTGGTAATGATCATAATGAATGGGACGTAGGGAGAATCATAGACATTCCCAAATGTAAAGAGTTAGACTTACATACCTTAACTTCCTGCTCTTGAGCGTAATACAACGGTTGTCAACCCTTTCAACTTTAATCTATAGCAATATAAGTCAGAGGGATTCCATATTAGCTATAATGCTCATGTTTTGGTCACTTAAGCATTTTATCAAACACTTGGTGAAAATAAAGCTTCATAGTCCTTATTAATGGTGTCTCTACACTCAACAACTCATTCTCTTGTTCCTAGATAGATTCTAAAGTCTCAAATGGTTATAATCCATATTATTCTTTATCACCCATAAGGTAAATAACACCCTTAACAAATAATAAACACTCAACACCCCAAACTTATAATCGTTCATGATTTTCTATCAAACCCATCAACTCATATCTCATGAACTAGGGTTTAAAATTATTAAACCAATGCTAGAATCAATTAGAGGGTGAAGACATTACCTTTTTGAAGTTCAAACCCTTGAATTTCGAGTTCTAGGCTTCCTTCTCTCAATAATGATGTCCCAATCGAATATATAATAATATGGAGGGTTTACCCATGTTAATAAGATTTTGAGAAATTGAAATTAACTTAGAATCACCATTAGAATTTACCTTGGGTGGTGGAAGGACCCTTAAGGAGTTAGGTTTTTGAGAGTTCCTCTTTCTAGAGCATTTTTTATGTTTTGGGGCTGTGGGGGATGAAATATAACTTTAAAACGACCCCCCACTAGTGCACTCGCGCACCTGGAGTTTTGCTCGCACTCCTGAGCGCGCTAAATGGCAATAACACTGCCTCAAAATTTGCGCGGTCGCGCTTATGGGCACGCTACTGGGCGTGCTATCGGGTACTTCTCCGTAAAATGTACATAACTATTTACACAGAGATCCGTTTGGGCTCTATAATATATTGTTGGAAATCTATTTCAAAGACCTACAACTTTCATGCTTTAAGTTTTCCCCAATTCATTACAAATTTACACTAAAACTTGATGGAAAATAGACCTTCTGCAAACTTAGTCGATTTTGTCAAATCTTATGCACCTCTCCTTGCATCTTGATTTTGTAATAACTATTTTACCCATAATCATCCCGATGGAACTTCACATGTTCAAAATATAATCTTACCACTCATTTAACACATTAACTCCTAAGCTGAATTTATGGGGTGTTACAAGTGATAATTTCGCAAAATGGTAGCTCTTAAATTTTGATTTGTTTGGCTATGACATAAATGAAATGTCCGATTCTTCATGAATTTTTATTTAAGATTCATGAGTATTCAATCTCACTATGATGGTTCTGTGTTTTGCATATTGCTAGTTGAGTTGTGTCTGTCATTTCAGCTGCAAATAATGTTGAAGTCGAGTTGGTTCTCTGAATGTGCATATATTGGTTCATTTTTGATTTTTTTTCTCTAGTTGAAACCTTTTCATATTCTAAGAATTAGATGGATGGTTCATTCTCTCATAGTTGAAAGAGTTCTTGCATGATTGCTATATTTGAATGCAGATTTGAAATGGTTCTTGGTGACTATAGGCTCATCATCTAGTTAGGCTGCCAAATTTGGGGTTGTCATTTGAGCTAGAGTTGTTTGGATATGCTATTTTGCGTTTTCAATCATTAAAAGACACAGTCGTACCATTTTGAGTTAGCTGCGCTTTCTTGAATCTATGCTGGATCAACTTTCTTAACAAGAGTATAACAGTAATATTTAAGTGTCCTTGTAAACAAATCAAGTTTGGTTTGTTTCCTATAAATGTTTAGTTGCTGTTTGATTTTTTTAGCGCGTTAGTTGGTTGAAATCCTTGGAAATTTCACTTACTGATTTTCTTTTGCCTTAATATGGACCTTAGTTGAATCGACATGCTTTGCTGTGGATGTTAGTGCTGTCTAAGCTTTAAGCTAAAAGTTCTCATATTAGCCTCATTGACCTTGAAGATAAAATGAGGGGTGTGATGAAACACCTCTAATGAATTCATTAAGTTTTTTTTTTCTGTTGGGTTTTAGTAGTTGTGAGTTAATTATGGTCATTTGTAAAAACTCTTGCTTGAATTGCATGCTCCTTAAGACTATTTTTCTTTTAGATTCATGATAATTCATTACATTAGGAATTATCTAAATACATTGGTTATGAAGCATGAGTTGAATTTGTTTGGATGAGAACCTCTGGAACTCATATACATATAAGTGAACTTGACCATGCAAGTCACCTGTTTTGGATCCTTTCTTGGTGTAATCTCTTTTGATGTGTTAATTTCGATTGTAAAAATCAATATCACATGCATTGCATTGTTTTCCTATTAGTCAAAAGTGGGATTAGAGGGAATTAGTTAAGAAATGGCTTAAATGAATTTCTAGGGGCTGCATAGAAATAACTGTTTGGTTGCCTATTATAATGAAGGAATGAATCTGGTTGAACTTTCGGTGCATAAATTAAAGTGTATTTAGCTTTCTTTATGGGTTTAGGTATTATATTAGGTATCTATTGGATTGTTACTTTTTAGATATTTTCTCTCTTTAACTTCCGTGAATAATTTGGTTACATCGTTCAAAATGGGCTGCGGGATGGGGTTTAAATGAAACAGGCTCCTATCACATTTCAAATCCATCACTTTGTTTATCTTGGTTTCTGTTTATATGTCTTTGACGTCTGATTTATTTAGATGACGTATTCGGTGTTCTTGTTTTGATAACTGCTGGGCCATGGAAAGTAGGGGTCAGCAAAGGCCAAAACCCACCAGTGATCAATTTGTTCATATCCTTTATGAATCGGGTTTGGTCACATGCATGAAATAGAGGTTTTTTAAAAAAAAGGAAATGTTCACGAGATCACTTTTAGTAAAAGTATTCCATAATCACGGCCCTTATTGCTCACAATCACCAAATTGAGAATCACACCATTTATAAACATCATAGTTTGCTTTAGGCGCTACTTAATCTATCATCGCGATTGTGTATACGTTCACGTGACATAATTACAATCCTAAAAATAAAATCAGGGTATGCGTTTGCGCAATTTTGACTAAACTTTATTTATAATAATAAAGCGTGATTAATTGTGGACACGTACGCATGGCATGATTCTTGACGCGTCAAATTAAATGAGTACTCGTACCCGTGACTCGTTTTAGGATAATTTCTTAATTAAAAGAGGTAAAATGCACATAGGTTCGAAAAATACGTAATTAGACAATTTAATTATGCCAAGTATGATTAAAGCGACCGTGCTAAAATCACAAAACCCGGGAATACCTAGCACCTTCTCCCGTGTTAGAATTTCTTACCCGAATTTTTGTGTTTGCGGACCATAAATAAGAGTCAAACTTCCTCGATTCATTATTTAAACCGATGATTTGGGACACCATAAATTATCCCAAGTGGCGACTCTGAATTTGAATAAATAATCCCGTTTCGATTATTGTCACTTTAATTGAAAAAACTCCCTTGTACACCCTCTCAGGTTAAAAAGGAGACGTGACAGCTCTAGCGACTCTGTTGGGGACAGAACCCAAAATCTTTGGTTCAGGGTTTAAGAATTCGAGCTTGTTTTGTGATTTTTTACTTAGCTTTATTTATTGTTCATATTACTATAGTTGTGGACCTAATGTGCTAACTGCTGCTTATTTACCTCTCACGATCCGAATTTTCCACCCTCGGGAGTTGTGATGGCGCCTACTCATGAAAGCTAGACAAGCTGAATATCAACGAATCATTATCCTTTTTCTTAACCTCTTCACAATTCAATTTATTTGGCAATCAACAGTGGAAATAACAATAATAATAAAAGGAATGCAAAAGACGAAATTGTCACGACCCCAATCCCGGTCGTGATGGCGCCCAACATCAAATGCTAGGCAAGCCCGACCATATAACACTCACAACTCAACCACGCAACCCATTTTCCAATTTATAGAATTAGATTATCAGATGATATAGTTCTAAGCAGTGATTATAGACGGAAGTGGTACGGAAATCATAACAACTGCCAATAAAACTCCCAAAGACCTGGGGTCATGAGTCTAGAGCCTCTAAAATAACAAAATAATACATCCTCAGTAATACTGATGTTCTAAAATACGGAAATATAAAGGGATAGGGGAGGAGTCGGGTCCTGCGAACGTCAGGCAACCACCTCGACAACTCCTGAGAAACTCTGAAGCAGCAAATAGCTGAACTATGCTCCCGGGACACCTGAATCTGCACACGTGGTGCAGGGAGTAAAGTGAGTACTTCCAACTCAGTGGTAATAAGAGTAAATAATAGCTGAGCGGTAAGAAATCACATAAGAACACTCCATCATGCTATATAGGACAGTACAACCTTTTGAAAAAATAGTAAAACCGTGAAAATCCTTTACAAACATCTAGCTCAGTTANCGATCCATTTGGGTACCCGCGCTCACTATGAGGGTTCAGACTCCGGAGGGGCTCCTACAGCCCAAGCGCAATATCAATATCACACCGCTGCGGTGTGCAGCCCGATCCATCCCCAGTCCAGAAATGCACACATAATACTGCTGCGGTGCGCAGCCTGATCCATGCTCAGTCCAAAAATGCACATAAGCCCCTTGGGCAATAGTAAAATAAGAATGTTCTCAACTCAAAACGTTAGTAAAATATCATTTAAGTTTTCAAATCTTAGAAAGATGGTTGAGTTTGCAAACAATATTTAGAACCTTGGAATGAGATCAAATAATAAGCAACGTAATGCAAAAACAGTAATATCAATCCCTGAAGGATTCAAATAATCGGCACGAAGCCCAAAACATGGCAA
>MU688211.1:2795-81956 GCA_026770625.1 Nicotiana glauca | reverse complement strand
ATTCTGGACCGCATTTCTTGCATTTTTTTGGAAACTTATTCTTGACTTTTTAATACATCATTCAATCCAAAAAGGTCCGCGCCAATTTACTAATTTCTAACACACGATCCTAACTTGGCACCACGGGATCCGAGTTTTTGTGTCGGGATTTCACGGGTCCTTACATCCTTCCCCACTTAAGATCATTCGTCCTCGAATGAGGATCAAGGTTCACTTATTAACAGTGTTAGTGCAATCTTCTTCTTCTTTACAACCCGAAACTGGTTGACAGTCTTCTAATTTAGCTAACTCCCTAAATTTCTGAAAATTTCGCCAGAGTTTCCTTTGTATTTAGGCCTTATCCACCTGTCAGAGAGCCCCAGAAACACACCATAACACCATAAACATATTTGCAAAGCACAGTATAACTGGCACAATATCAACAATGGCCATATAGGCAACTATATTACCAAAAGAGGATGGTTATTACATGATCATTCAAACAAGTGTGGTTATTACACAATTCTAGACAACACATATGATTTTGAAGGAGCTGAACACATAGAAGTTATTACATGATTAGCCAAACAAGTGTGGATACTTCTTTTTCATTTCGTCCTCGGCTTCCCAAGTAGCTTCCTCAACGTGCTGGTTCCGCCATAATACTTTTACGGATGCAATCTCCTTATTCCTTAGTTTTCGAACTTGCCTATCAAGAATGGCAACTGGGACCTCTTCGTATGATAGCCCTTCGTTTACTTCAATAGTCTCTACGGGCACAATGGAGGACGGATCCCCTACCACTTTCCTTAACATAGACACATGGAAAACCGGGTGTACCAATGACATCTCGGGCGGCAGCTCGAGCTTGTATGCCACCTGACCAACTTTCTGAATAATTCTGTATGGCCCGACGTACCTTGGGCTTAACTTTCCTTTCTTTCCGAATCGCATGATACCCTTCATAGGGGAAACTTTCAAGAATACCCAATCATCTTCTTTAAACTCCAAATCTCTGCGACGCACATCCGAGTAGGATTTTTGGCGACTTTGAGCAGTTTTCAACCTTTCTTTAATGAGCTTGACTTTCTCCATGGCCTGGTGCACGAGGTCCGGCCCTATCAATTCCGCTTCTCCAACCTCGAACCATCCGATGGGAGACCTACATCTCCTACCGTACAATGCTTCGAACGGTGCCATTTGAATACTTGCGTGAAAGCTGTTGTTGTAAGCAAATTCTATGAGTGGCAAATGGTCATCCCAACTTCCCTTGAAGTAAATAGTACAAGCACGCAACATATCCTCAAGCGTCTGAATAGTCCGTTCTGCTTGCCCATCGGTCTGTGGATGAAAAGCTGTGCTAAGGTTCACTTGCGTACCCAAACCCTGCTGAAACTTCTTCCAAAAGTTAGCTGTGAATTGAGCCCCTCGGTCTGAAATGATTGAGACTGGAGTGCCATGTAACCTGACTATTTCTTTGATATACAACTGAGCATATTGCTCCGCCGTGTCGGTAGATTTAACTGGCAAGAAGTGTGCTGATTTTGTGAGTCGATCCACGATTACCCAAATTGAGTCGAACTTGCGCGAAGTGCGCGGAAATCCTACCACAAAGTCCATGTTAATCATCTCCCACTTCCACATTGGAATGTCTATGCATTGTGTCAACCCACCGGGCCTTTGATGTTCAGCTTTTACCTGTTGACAATTTGGACACTTTGCCACAAATTCCGCCACATCCTTCTTCATGTTGTTCCACCAATAAATTTCCTTGAGATCATGATACATTTTTGTAGAACCTGGGTGCACGGAATACCTGGACGTGTGAGCTTTTACCATGATCCTTTCCCGAAGACTGTCGATATCAGGAACGCACAGGCGGTCTTGGTACCGTAAGGTACCATCATTCATGCCCAAGGAGAAAGCTGAGGTCTTATGATTGTGAATCCCTTCTTTTAGTTGTGCTAACAATGGATCACTGAATTGCTTTTCTTTCACCTCTACCACAAGCGATGATTCAGCCCTATTTCGTATAATTACCCCTCCTTCATCAGAGTCTGCCAGACGAACTCCCAAATTAGTTAGTCGGTGAACTTCCCTAGCTAACGGCCTCTGGTAGGCCCCCAAATGAGCCAAACTTCCCATAGATTTTCGACTAAGTGCATCTGCCACAACATTTGCCTTTCCCGGGTGGTAAAGAATATCCATATCGTAGTCTTTGAGCAACTCTAACCACCTTCGTTGCCTCAGGTTCAACTCTTTCTGCTTGAAGATGTATTGAAGGCTCTTATGATCGGTAAATATGTCCACATGGACCCCATACAAATAATGCCGCCAAATCTTTAGTGCAAACACCACAGCTGCTAGCTCTAAGTCATGCGTTGGATAGTTCTTCTCATGATTCTTAAGCTGCCTAGAGGCGTAGGCTATCACCTTGCCCCGCTGTATCAACACACACCCCATCCCGACTCTTAAGGCATCGCAATACACCACAAACCCCTCTGTACCCTCTGGTAGGGCTAACACCGGTGCTGTTGTTAACCTTGATTTCAATTCTCGGAAACTTTTTTCGCAAGCATCAGACCATTAGAATTTAACTACTTTATGTGTCAATCTTGTCAAAGGAGAGGCAAGAGTAGAAAACCCCTCAACAAACCTTCTGTAATACCCAGCTAATCCCAAGAAACTACAAATCTCGGTCGGAGTAGTAGGTCTAGGCCAATTCTTCACCGCCGCAACCTTCTATGGGTCAACCATAACTCCTTCCCTGGAAACAACATGACCCAAGAACGCGACAGATTCAAGCCAGAATTCACATTTTTGAAAATTCTGCATATAATTGATGTTGCTGAAGAGTCTGCGATACTGCCCTGAGATAGCCAGCATGGTCCTCCCGACTTTGGGAATATACTAGGATGTCGTCGATGAACACAATCACAAAGGAGTCTAGGAAGGGCTTGAAGACTCGATTCATAAGGTCCATGAAAGTTGTTGGGGCATTTGTTAGCCCAAAAGACATTACCATGAATTCGAAGTGTCCGTACCGGGTTCTGAAGGCTGTTTTTGGAATATCTTGCTCTCGTATTTTCAATTGGTGATACCCGGGCCGCAAGTCAATCTTTGAGAAACATGCAGCGCCTTGCAATTGATCGAACAAGTCATTTATTCTTGGCAAGGGATATTTGTTTTTGATTGTGACTTTGTTAAGTTGCAGGTAGCCAATACACATCCGCAGCGATCCATCCTTCTTTCTTACAAACAAGACCGGTGCGCCCCATGGTGACACACTTGGCCGTATGAAACCCTTTTCTAACAAATCCTTCAATTGCTCCTTTAGTTCTTTCAATTCTGCCGGTGCCATCCTGTAAGGTGGAATCGATATAGGCTGTGTGCCTGGCATCACGTCGATCCCAAAATCAATCTCCCTATCTGGTGGACTCCCAGGGAGCTCATCTGGAAAGACATTTGGAAATTCATTCACAACTGGTACGGAATCAAGGCTATGTGCCTCGGCACTAGCATCTGTAAATCGAACGAGATGATAGATACACCCCTTCTTGATCATTTTTGCGGCCTTAAGGTAGGAAATAAACCGACCTCGAGGCACTACATTATATCCCCTCCACTCAATGATGGGCTCATTATGAAATTCGAGTCTGATAGTTCTAGTCCTACAATCAAGTTTGGCAAAGCATGAGTAAAGCCAATCCATTCCCATTATTACGTCAAAATCCACCATTCCCAACTCGATAAGATCGGCCATAGTATCCCTACCACGCACCGTAACAACACAACCCCTATAAACTCGAGCAGCCAAAATTGACTCACCAACTAAGGTAGATACTGTGAATAGTTCGTGAAGCTGCTCTGGTTTTATCTCAAATCTCATAGCAACAAACGGGGTAACATATGATAAAGTGGAACCAAGGTCAATAAGCACATACACATCATGAGATTAGACAGTTAGAATACCTGTAACAACATATGGAGAAGCCTCTGCAGTCTGGCGACTACTCATAGCATAAAATCGGCTGGGACCTCTCAAACTCTGCGCACCACCCCTAGCTGCACCCCGCTCTACGGGCGTTGGGACACCTTGAGCCGGGGAGGGGGCTAAAGATGTGGCAGCTGCTGAACTGGAGGGCTGAGCTGTGCCCCTACCTGTTCCCTGACGAGACGCGCGACAGTGTCTCTAAATATGGCCCCTCATCCCACATCCATAACATATAGGCAACTCCGTGTAACATACCCCCGAGTGCATCTTCTCACACTTGGGACACGAGGATCTCTGCTGCTGTTGATACCTCTCCCCTAACCGGCCTCACTGGCGGAATCCCCTTTTGCCCTGACCGGGCTTGAAACGACTCCACTGCTGCTGGTTGGGCCCTGATGGCGGTGCACTGGCTGAAGACTATGCAACAGACTGGTAAGGTCCTGATGATCCTCCCCTAAAAGCTGATCTTCCCCCACCTAGGGACTCTCCTATGTTGCCCGTAGACCGGGCCTTGATATTACTCTCTCTCGCCATTCTGTTCTTCAACTTATGGTCCTCTGTGGACTGAGCGAAAGCTACCATCCTCCCGTAGTTCATGTCAGAATTCAATGCTGTTGTAGAAGCCTCATTAATAGTCAAATGATTAAGACCCTGAACAAACTGACGCACTCTAGCCTCCGCGGTAGGCAACATGTGAATAGCATACTTGGACAAGCGGAAAAACTCCATGTGGTACTCCCATACACTTCTGTCACCTTGCCTCAGATTTTCAATTTTTGCTGCCCGGGCTGCCCTTGTCTCAGCAGGCAAGAAATGATCAATGAAAGCATCGGCAAACTCACTCCACTTCGCCGGAGGGCACCCCTCTTCTCGGGAGTCCTCCCATAACTCAAACCAGGAATAGGTCGCCCCTTTCAAACGATAGGCAGCCAACTCTACTCCCTCTGTCTCAGTCACACGCATCACCCTGAGGGTCTTGTGCATCTCATCAATAAAGTTCTGCACGTCTTCTTTCGAGTTGGCACCCGTGAATACCGGAGTGTCTAACTGAAGGAACCTGTTTACCCTGGAACCAGTAGAATCCCCTGGCTGGCTGGATGAACTGGGTGCAACATTTGACCTTTGGGCCTGAAAAGCCACCAACTGAGCCAACATTTGAATGGCTCCCCTAAGATCCCCATCAGAAATGCTAGAACCGGAAGCTGGGACTGGAGGCGGACAGGAACCCCAACGGGAGGTATAGTGGTACCCTCCGTAGTTGTAGGGACTGAGGTAGTTTGTTCTGGAACAGGAGGATCCGGCAGGGTAATAGCAGGGCGGCTACCCTCACCCGCAACATCAATCGGTGAATCAACCACTCCTGGGGTGGTATTGGCTTCTTGGCCAGTTTTTGCCTTCTTCTTAGGTGCCATTTACTGAAAGATTGCACAACACACCAATTAGGAAGTAAACAATTTCACCGCACGATCCAGAGTATCAAAGAAGGGTGTTATTCCTAAATGCCCAAATAGCCTCCAACTTATAGATGTGGTCGACTTCACACCGATAAGAAGGACTCTACTAGACACGGCTCCAAGACATCCTAGGACACTTTCAAAACCTTAGGCTCCGATACCAAGTTTGTCACGCCCCAACCTCGGGAGGCGCGACCAGCGCTCAATCAAGTGAACCCGACTGAGCAAACCTTACCGAACGCTTTCTACCCCAACTCATTATAAATGTGGAACTTATGCCTTTGGTTAATTTGAACGATAATACATGGGGTATACCACATTACTAGTTCATTTCATATTATGAAATTTTTCCGTTCATAAGTTAGCTTCATGGATTCTATTAGAGTCACGTCTTAAGGAGATCACAAGTTAGGATTACAACATATACACAAAGGGGATTCCCCAAAACCCGTACACAACCCACACTAGTGTCTTTGGAGCCTCTAAAGATACAACACATAAGCATGACTATGCCGGAAACAAGGCCCCGGCTATACCTCAAAATGAAAAGCTATAATAACAAAAGATACACCATGCAGTCCCATGGAAGAATAAGGGGCTCACCGAGACTTCAAGTAGATGAATGCTCCGCTACACACGGTCTGCACTGTCCGCTGTGGGGCCACCTACAATCACATTGAGGCACATCCTTCACGAATATGTATAGATATATGTAAATCAATTAATTTCACAATAACAATCAATATACTAGCCAATTCAACTCTTACCACACGTCCGTAAGCACCAACGGAGCTCGATTTCTAATAGAAGGGGGTTTTAGCCATACATACCTCAATAAGGTTGTTCCTTACTCTTTTCAAATTTTCCGGAAATCTTAGAGCTTCAATCTATTGAGCAAGAAATTTTGAATTAAAAATTGAGAACTAGAGACGAAACTGAAGTTCTAGCTTGGCTCAACATATCATCAAACACTAAAGGTGCATTGTATCTTAGGCCCCTTTTTTAGAGGAATTTCGATCATGTTATACCCCCAATTGCTTCCTTTTTAATTTTACTACTTTCCAATACTCTAAGGTGGCATGCATGCAAGATATTCATTCTCATACCCATGAATTACTTCCCTAATGGCCCCATATGGCTAAGTATACAAATATGAGCTAAGGTGATGGAGCCTTACCTCATGGGATGAAGATTCAGGAGCCTTTCCTTGATTTTTCTTCAATGATTTAGCCCAATCTTATAAAATAATTTGATGAGAGACTTTCCCTCTCTAAGGAACCTCTTACTCTCTCTAGAATTGCTCAGATGAATGCTCAAAATGAGCTAATACATCGGGTATATCGATAGGGAAGTCGGGTTAAAAATTAGAAAATTGGAGCCCCGAGTCAAGAATTAACATGCGGTCCGTATAATGGACCACAGAATGCTCCCCCAAGAACTAAACATTCTGACTCGGTCTGCGGTAATAATGCGGTCCGCATTCGTGTTCTACGGTCGCAAAGTGCACCGCAGAACTTACCTTCGCAAATTCAAAGGAAAATATGCGACGACTTATGCGGTTCGCATTTACCGCATTTCAACCGCATTTCCGACTTCAATTTCATCCAACATTCTGCCTCACTCTGCGGCAGGTATACGGTCCGCATTTCAATTATGCGACCGCATTCTGGACCGCATTTCTTGCATTTTTCTGGAAACTTGTTCTTGACTTTTTAACACACGATCCTAACTTGGCACCATGGGATCCGGGTTTTTGAGTCGGGATTTCATGGGGCCTTACAATTTGTGACTTAGGAGCGTGATCGGAATTGATTTTGGAGGTCCAGTGTAGAATTAGGCTTGAATTGGCGAAGTTAATATTTTGGCGAAATCTAGTTGATAGGTGAGATTTTTATCCGAGGGTCGGAGTGGGATTTTGAGAGTTGTTGTAGCTTCGTGGGGTGATTTTGGATATGTGTGCAAATTTTTAGGTCATTCGGACATCGTTTGGTCGGGTTTTGATCTAATGTGAGTTTTGGAAGAATGTGATAAACTTAGGCTTTGATTTGGTGAAATTTGATGATTTTTGATGTTAATGATAGTGATTTGATGATTCGAGCAAGTTTGAATAAAGTAATAGATCATGTCTGTGCTTTTGGTTAAGGTCGCGGGGGCCTCGGGGTAAGTTCGGGTGGTTAAACGGAGAGTTTGGAGTTTGTTGCATGTTTTGGAATTGTTGGTTCTGTCATTTCCGCATCTGCGGAAAAGGGACTACATAAGCGGTTCCGCAGTTGCGGCGGGGAGGTCGCAGAAGCGGTTCTAGTTGGGGCTTGACCTTTCCGCAGAAGCGGACAAGAGTCCGCATAAGCGGTCTCGCAGAAGCGAGCGGGGAGGCGCAAAAGCGGAAGGGCGGTCCATGGCAGGCTCCGCAGAAGCGGATGTGGGGACCGCAAAAGCGGTTCCGCTAGTGCGTTATCTGGATTGCAGAAGCAGTCGTGCCACTTAAGTGACTTTCGCATAAGCAGAATAATTGCCGCAAAAGCGGTAACCGCAGAAGTGGTTTTGGTGCCGCATAAGCGAAAAGGCCTGGGCAGAAGCTTTTAATTTAACCTTCGCGAAATTTTGGAAGAGCATAACATTTCCACTTCGGACTAAAAGGGTTTTGGGCGATTTTTGAAGAGGGTTTCAAGGACTATCATCAGGTATGGATTCTTGGACATAGATTATGATATTATTGTGTATAAACATGGATTAACACTAAAAACCTAAGGAATTAAAGGTTAATAAATGGAGGTTAGGGCTTGAAACTTAAGAGAGCTTAAACTAGGGATTTGAGGGGTCAAATGGACTCCGATTCTTGTGAATTTGAATGCATAGACTCATGGCGAGATAAGGATCGTATTGATGTAAAAATGTTTGGATTTCGAGAAGTGGTCCCAGGGCTCGGGTTTTGCCAATTTTGTGATTTTCGATATTTTTTGAGTCTTTTCGATTGGGTTATATTCCCTTAGCCTATTGTAATGTATTCATTGTGGTTTTGGTTACATAGTGGTTTTGGTTACATACGATGCGTGTGGAGGCCGGTTTGAGGGGTAAAGGCGTCGCGCGCTAGAGATTTTACCGGTTCGAGGTGAGTAATACTTGTAAATGATATCCTGAGGGTTTGAAACCCCGGATGTGCACATCATAGTGCAGTATTGAGGTGACTTGCACACCAGATATGAGCGTGGGGTAGAGCATCGTTGGGGGACTGTGACTTGATCCGTCCCGGTTTTTTATTTTTACCGTGTATTTGACTGAAATTATTTGTTATCATCATAATTTGGGCTGATTGCCATGTTTCAGGCTTCGTGCCAACTATGTGAATCCTTCGGGGATTGATATCACTATTTTTGCATTACTTGCATATTATTTGATCTCGATCCAAGGTTTTAATACTGTTTTGCAAACTCAGCTATTTTTCTAAGATTTGAAAACTTAAACAATATTTTATTGACGTTTTGAGCTGAGGACTATCATGTTACTATTGCCCAAGTGGCTTACGTTCATTTCTAGACTGAGCATGGATCGAATTGTGCGTCGCAGTAGTGTTATAGTGATTTCTGAATATATGGATGGCTCGGGCTGCACGCCGCAGCGATGATATATTGATATTGAGGCCGAGAGCCTGTTTGATGCCACGACATGGTTGATATTGCGCTTGGGTTGTAGGAGCCCCTCTAGAGTTTGTACAAGCCCCCGATGAGCACCATCGACGATAAATAAATGGAGCGGGCTGCACGACGCAACGGGTACTGGAATGTACCATTGTTTTTATTGCATTGCACTCACGCATGGGTTCCTGGTTGTTTTACGTGTCATGACTTAAGCACTCTCATTTCATTGGCATCCATGCTAATTCTTGCACTGTTTACCAGATACCCTGGTGTTATTTGTTGGTGTAGTGATGTGCCCGAGGGGCTGACTTTTGTGATGACTTGCACTGTCTGATTTCGCATTCATTTGCTCAACTGTTGAAAGGATAATCTTCAAAAGAGGTTTAAAACTGAGCCAAGATACTTTGAAAGGTTTCACAGTTTTCACAAATTTTCTCAATTTAAGGTCTTTTCACTGCTTCTATACAGCATGATGATCTGTTATTCGTGATTTCTTACCACTCAATTATTATTTACTTCTATTACTCACTGAGTTAGAGTACTCACTTTACTCCCTACACCTCAGGTGCAGTTGCAGGTATTGTTCACCCGGTAGCGGGTTATTAGTTGATTGAAGGTACTACTATTGCAGCTGAGCAAGGTGAACGCCAGCGTTCGCGGCACCGGACGTTGTTTTTAGAATTCCCAAAATTTATTATTATATGTTATTAGCCATGTAGTTTTGTTCAGGCTTCTTTAGATGCTCGTGACTTGTGACACCCCGATTTCGGGCTGAGCCGGGATGGTTCCCTGTTATATCATTTTCTTCCGCATTTCTAATAATGTTATCTATTATTTTGACTAATTCGTGCTAAGAAATTGTTAAAAGAAGTATTGTTAATTTGTGGGCTGGCCTTGTCTTCACGAGAGGTGCCATCACGACCGGGTTCGGGAATTGGGTCGTGACAAGTTGGTATCAGAGCCTAGATTACTAGGTCTCACGAGTCATTAGCAAGTTTAGTAGAGTCTCGCGGATTGATACGGAGACGTTTGTATTTATCCTCGAGAGGCTGCAGAACCTTTAGGAAAATTTCACTTTCTTGGAATTCTTGTCGTGCGTACTTAATTCAGCTTGAGATATACTCTTCAAATTCCTTCCACGCGTCTGTATGCGCACTTGAGCGCTCAGTATTGTATGTCCCTTGATGTCTTGTGATTCCCCGATCAAGGGGCGAGATGTGATCTTCGTGAGTATGTTGGGCCAGTCTAGAGGACTTGAGGTCGGATCTTTGCGATGGTTTGAGCACCAAGGTGCGGATTGTGTGAGCAAGTGTTTTAAACTTATATGTTCGGTATTGTCCCTATTAGCCGAAATGGCGGTTTGGTATTCATATGATGAGTATGTTAGTACAGCGAGATGTATCTATATGACTTGGTAGTGATGAAGAAGTCTATTAGATAATAGATGAACTGTTAAGTGTTCAATTTCTATTGTGATTTGATGTGTAGCCCGAGTTATGGGTGTGTGAAGAATATTTTTATGTCTCCTAGTTGGGGAGTGAAGTGCATTTCATGTGGCAGTATGAGTTCAGACTCAGGAAAACTAAATGACTGTGTAATGTGTATGACGGTGGAAGGTATGCAGAAATGTTAACTGAGGTGAAGCAGGTGGGTTATCTCCTGCAGAGTGTTCTTAAATAGCATGATCCCTCGTGTGTATGTTAGGAGGTCTCATGTGTAATTGAAGGGTACGTGTTGAAATTTGAAATTTTGGGTCGCCTAAGAGAGTGGACTCAACTGACGTGGGGATGAATGCAAGAATTGCAGAGGATTTCAGTACTAGATGATATGTGTTTTACAAACTTGTAAATGATTTGAGTTTAATCTCACTATGGTATTGTGGAATCATTAGAGTAAAAGTGTTATGAGTTGTTGAGTGTGTCTTGATATATGGCTTCGAGCCAAGTTGGGGAGATTGTTATTGATTAGCCGATTGCACGGTGATGTGTTGTGATGGTTCCGGTCTGAGGCATGTTGGCAAATCAGTTCTGGTTGCGAAAATTGAGCCGAGGATGGAACAGGTAATGTTCCAAAGGATATGAGAGTCACGAAATGTCTAGAATTGTTGTTGGTAAAGAATGCTCGGTGCATAGAGCAGGAATTCGCTTGGTTGTATTAGGATGAGGATCTCATTTTGCAGTATCGGAGTGCCAATAAGGCATGAGTGATTCTGTTCGTTGAGTCAGGTAATTTGCAGTATGAATAAGGGTGAATAACTTTCGAGAATGATTCTAATGTGTTCAAGATTTTACATGTAAAGATCAGGTGTTTTAAGGTGGTGTATGTGGTTAGAGACTGTGTTTTCATTGGAAAATGTCAATACTTATGGTATTTTTATATTAATTATGGGATTCTATGCATCAGTATCGGGAAAGTAATGGTAACGAATTCAGAGTCGCATAAATCTCTTCGGGGTAAGGTATTCTGGAATGTGGTATTTCTGGGATCAGTTGAGAGAGTATTCAGTAGCCTATGGGTCTTAGATAGTGTGGTCCTATGTTCGAGTCACGTGTGGTAAGCCTGGAATGAGGCATTGTGATACTACAACAAGGTAGAGATATCAAGTTGATGATGAATCAAAAGGGAAATTAGATAGATGAAATAGCTTGATGGTATACCGAATCGGAATGTTAAGATATGATTAATTCTTTGTGTGTGTTCGAGGCAATGAGTTCGTACAGGTATTTTGCAGCAAAGCTCTTAAGTTCTGACAGCTTGTTTAGCTTGGTCTCGTTAGAAGGATTCAGTCCTGACAATTTAGCCTGTGAAAATGGAATTGGGAGAGAATTCTTGTTGGGTTTCACCGTGGTTTGGAGATGAATATATTTTCTATGGGTATGCGAGGCATGGGATGTGTAATGATTCTTCTTCCTAATGGGATCGGCAGAAGTTCTTGATTAGATGAGTTATAGTTCAGTTCTGAAAAGAAGTTCATAAAATTCTTAGGCAACGGGTAGCCTCAGGTAATCAAGGAAATGGTACGGCTAATTGAAAGTGACTTGACGAGAGTATGCGTCTCGGAAAAAGGGTAATATGATTCGACTGATGATACTTCGGAAGTATTGCGGCACTTTCTTGCTAAATCGACTGCTGATATCTGAGTCTGTTTGATGGCACAGGAGAATTTTAGAATATCTTTCGTGGAATGATTGGGTACTCGAGGTGTAATATGTATTCATACTGCAGAATTTGGGATCAGGTAGAGTGATTTGTGTGCTATATGGAGTTGGAGACTGGGAGTTCTCAGGTTCAGACTGTGTAGCGGTTGTGGATCGTGTGTATTGGTACCGTTAGTGGCTATTGGGATTTGGAAGCCCGAGTGGATCTTTCTTTGCATGATATATTAGATTCTGGGATATGATACTAGGGTGTAGACTGATTGTCTCAGTGCTGGATTATTCTAGACTATTGTGGTATGGGTTATGTCGGAAAATGCCACAGGTTGCGTGGCGGAGTGCATCGAATTATGTTCTAATAGGGTGGTTTGTATTCCAAAGACCAGCGGACGGTTGGGAAGGATTTCTTTCCTTAATTAGGCTTTTGTGGCGGATATCAGTGTAGAGGTTTCTACCATTGATTCAGTTCCAGTATTGAGGGACTCTTTTTCGGATGTGTTTCTTGTGGCCGGGCATGTCGTTGGCGAGGTTGTGGATTTCGGTATTGATTGGTGTTGTGCATCATATCATACGGCTCCGGCAGGAGTTATGGTAGTGGAAGGAGCCGCTTCAAGCTTCTTGGTATTAAGTTCGTTGGCAGGCCGATGTGGCTAAGTATTTGGCTTGAGTTAGCTTGGTTAGTTCCGATTGGTATTGTTGATGGATAGGTTGATTCGTTCGTTATTAAACTTAATGGTGATTTAGGGAGATCTATGAGTTGCTTTTTGTGCTGTAAGACGTTATAATTTGTTGGTTATGGGCGCATGTGGTGCGGTTCTATTGGGGATTCATAGTGAAAGTTGAGCGGGGTGAGTAATTGGATGTTGCTCGATAAATGAAGTGTTGGTTATGAACTATCGGGTTGCGTGTCGTATGTTATTTGTTTCACCGTGGGTGTAATGAATTGCTTTAGTTCATCAAATTGTACGCGGCTGTCGATTTTGAGCATAGTGACTTGAGGTGTTCATGTGTAACAGCGTTTGGATAGGATTGCGCATTGTGATGAGGCCACGTGAAGATATGACCCTTCAAGGTGGATTCAGGTATTATATATTTCTATGATGTGAGACGGGATCTCCGCTTCGTGTTGTAATGGATGAACTTGAGTTACAACTCTTTCGTTTGAGTCATTTTTAGGATTTGGTATATTCAGATCGTTTATTATTGTTGTGTGTAGTATGCAAGCTGTGGCTTAAGCCTGTATTGAGGTGTCATATCACCAGAGTGGTGTGTTGGATTCGAGGTGATCGTTGGAGTCATTAATGAATATGAACGGATTTGATTTCAGCTTATTAGAAGGATAATATCGAGGTTCGGCTCGGAATCTTCTATGGTATTTGTCTAAAAGTAAGTGGCTTCATGAATGGTTGATCTGAGAAATGGTTACGATTTATTGCGTGTTTAATTCATCGTGGACAGTATATGAAAGCATTGGAATAAGGCCTTCGTTGATAAGAGGTTTTCTACCGGTATCCGGGTGTTGTGGGCAACTGCTGAGAATAGAAGTTATCGTTCGAGTGTTGAGCTATATAGTATATCATGTGATTGAGGGTTATTACAGCAGTTCAGGCTTATTCTGAGCATAGATGTGAGGTTCTGATCTTGTGTATGATTTCGGAAAGTGCAATGTGGTTCTACGGTTTATGGTCTTGATGGATTGTAAAATTTCAGCTATATTGTGTTGTCGGACCTATATAAGATAGGGTGACGTGGGATCACCCCGGGTATATGCTTAGTAAGGTCATTCAGCTATTGGGTTGCTTCTAGTACAACTCTGGGTACGCTCGAGGATGACCGTTAATTTAAGTTGGGGAGGATGTGACGACCTGACCCGTCATCTCATGTGTTATTGCTCCATTTCCCCCTTTTCATACTTCTTCATGTTTCGTTATCGGTATGTGGTGTGTTAGAGTTGATTTGGATTGGTTTTGATAAGAAATGAGACACTTAGTCTCTTTAAGTAAAGCTTAAGTTGGAAAAGTCAACCAAATATTGACCATTGAGTTAGAGGGATCGGATGTGATTTTCAGTGTTTCGGTTAGCTTCGGGGGATGATTTGTGACTTAGGAGCGTGATCGGAATTGATTTTGGAGGTCCGGTGTAGAATTAGGCTTGAATTGGCGAAGTTAGTATTTTGGTGAAATCCAGTTGATAGATAAGATTTTGATATGAGAGTCGGAATAGGATTCCGAGAGTTGATGTAGCTTCGTTGGGTGATTTTGGATATGTGTGCAAATTTTCAAGTCATTCGGACATTGTTTGGTCGGGTTTTTTATCGAATGTGAGTTTCGGAAGAATTTGATAAATTTAGGCTTTGATTTGGTGAAATTTGATGATTTGTTATGCTAACGATAGTGATTTGATGATTCGAGCAAGTTTGAATAAAGTAATAGATCATGTCTGTGCTTTTGGTTGAGGTCCCGGGGGCCTCGGGGTTAGTTTGGGTGGTTAAACGGAGAGTTTGGAGTTTGTTGCATTTTGGAAATGCTGGTTCTGTCATTTCCACATCTGCGGAAAAGGGACCGCATAGGCGATTTCGCAGATGAGGCGGGGAGGTCGCAGAAGCGGTTCTAGTGGGGCTTGACCTTTCCGTAGAAGCGGAAAAGAGTCCGCATAAGCGGTCTCGCAGAAGCGAGTGGGGAGGCACAGAAACGGAAGGGCGGTCCATGGCAGGCTCCGCAGAAACGGACGTGGGGACCGCAAAAGTGTTCCGCTGGTGCATTATTTGGATTGCAGAAGTGGTCGTGGCACTTAAGTGACTTCTGCAGAAGCGGAATAATTGCCGCAAAAGCGGTAACCGCAGAAGCGGTTTTGGTGCCGCAGAAGCGAAAAGGCCTGGGCAGAAGCTTTTAATTTAACCTTCGCGAATATTTGGAAGAGCATAACATTTCCACTTTGGACTATGAGGGTTTTGGGCGATTTTTGAAGAGGGTTTCAAGGGCTGTCATCAGGTATGGATTCTTGGAATTAGATTATGATATTATTGTGTATAAACATGGATTAACACTGAAAACCCAAGGAATTAAAGGTTAAAAAAATGGAGGTTAGGGTTTGAAACTTAAGAGAGCTTAAACTAGGGATTTGAGGGGTCAAATGGACTCCGATTCTTGTGAATTTGATATGCATAGACTCGTGGCGAGATAAATATCGTATTGATGTTAAATTTTCTGGATTTTGACAAGTGGGCCCGGGACTCGGGTTTTGCCAATTTTGTGATTTTCGATATTTTTTGAGTCTTTTCGATTGGGTTATATTCCCTTAGCCTATTGTAATGTATTCATTATGGTTTTGGTTAGATACGACGCGCGTGGAGGCCGGTTTGAGGGGAAAACGCATCGCGGGCTAGATATTTCACTGGTTCGAGGTGAGTAATACTTTTAAATGATATCCTGAGGATTTGAAACCCCGGATGTGCACATCATAGTGCAGTATTGAGGTGACTTGCACGCCGGATATGAGCGTGGGGCAGAGCACCGTTGGGGGACTGTAACTTGGTCCGTCCCGGTTGTTGATTTTTACCGCGTATTTGATTGAAATTATTTGTTATCATCATAATTTGGGCTGATTGCCATGTTTGGGGCTTCATGCCAACTATGTGAATCCTTCGGGGATTGATATCACTGTTTTTGCATTACTTGCATATTATTTGATCTCGGTCCAAGGTTTTAATACTATTTTGCAAACTCAGCCATTTTTCAAAGAATTGAAAACTTAAACAATATTTTATTGGCGTTTTGAGCTGAGGACTATCATGTTAATATTGCCCAAGTGGCTTATGTGCATTTCTGGACTGAGCATGGATCGGGTTGTGCGCCGCAGCAGTGTTATAGTGATTTCTGAATATATGGATGGCTCGAGCTACACGCCGCAGCGATGATATAATTATATTGAGGCCGAGAGCCTATTTGATACCACAACATGGCTGATATTGCGCCTGGGCTGTAGGAGCCCCTCCTGAGTCTGTACACACCCCCAGAAAGCGTCGTCGACGATAAATAAATAGAGCGGGTTGCACGTCGCAGCAGGTACTGGAATGTACCGTTATTTGTATTGCATTGCACTCATGCATGGGTTCCTGGTTGTTTTACGTGTCATGACATTCAGAACTCTCATTTCATTGGCATCTGTTTACCAGATACCCTGGTGTTATTTGTTGGTGGAGTGATGTGCCCGAGGGGCTGACTTATGTGCTGACTTGCACTGTATGATTTCGCATTCATTTGCTCAACTGTTAAAAGGATCATCTTCAAAAGAGATTTAAAACTGAGCCAAGATACTTTGAAAGGTTTCACAGTTTTCACTGATTTTCTCAATTTAAGGGCTTTTCACTGCTTCTATACAGCATGATGATATGTTATACGTGATTTCTTACTACTCAATTATTATTTACTTCTATTACTCACTGAGTTGGAGTACTCACTTTACTCCATACACCTCGCATGCAGTTTCAGGTATTGTTCACCCGGTAGTGGGTTATTAGTTGATTGAAGGTACTACTATTGCAGTTGTGCAAGGTGACCACCAGCGTTCGCGGCACCGGACGTTTTCTTAGAATTCTGAGAATTTATTATTGTATGTTATTAGCCGTGTAGTTGTGTTCAGGATTCTTTAGATGCTCGTGACTTGTGACACCCCAATTTCGGACTGAGCCGGGATGGTTTCCTGTTATATCATTTTCTTCCGCATTTCTGATAATGTTATCTATTGTTTTCGACTCATTCTTGCTAAGAAATTGTTAAAAGAAGTATTGTTAATCTGTGGGATGACCTTGTCTTCACGAGAGGCGCCATCACGATCGGGTTCGGGAATTGGGTCGTGACATAGCCCCTACAAATCGGAGCATATAATCAATTACTTCACTTATGGGGAAAATTCCCCCTCACAAGATTAGAAAGGAGACTCACCTCGCTCCGAAGACTCAAAACCGGCATTCTACATTCTTTCGAGGACTCCAATTGATGCACCACGCTCCAAGACTAGCCAATGGTTACGCAAATCCATTAATATATGCTCAAATATTCATTACAACTACTTTATAGCAGTTCCTAACCCCGATTGGAAAGTTGACCAAAACGCCCTCGAGTCCACGTGCCCGGAATCCAAAACTTTTTGAAGATAAAGTTTACCCATAACCTTAGGAACTCGAATATATAATTTTCTCTTAATTCCATACTCAAAATCGTAATCAAAATCCAAGATTTCTAATTTCCTAGGTTTTCAACCAAAACCCCAAATTTACACTAATCTTCATGCTTAAATCCATACATAATTGATATATTTAACTCAAAAGTGATGGGGATAACTTACCTTGACATTGACGACGAGGCCTCAAAAGTGATGTGTATTTAACTAAAACACATTACGGACCTTCTCGAGGCCTCAAATCACATCAAACAACGCTAAAATTGTTAATCGACCTCCAATTCAAGCTTTATGAACTTTGAACTTTCCAACTTCTACTTCCGATGTTTAAACCTATCAAATCATGTCCGATTGACCTCAAATTTTGCACACAAGTCCTATTTGACATTACGAACCTACTCTAACTTCCGGAATAGGATTCCGACCCCGATATCAAAAATTCCACTTCCGGTCAAACTTCTCAAAACCTTCAATTTCTATCTTTAGCCAAATGGCTTCAAAATGACCTACGGACCTCCGAATTCACTTCCGATCGCGCTCCTAACTCCAGAATCACCATACGGAGCTACTCCTAGTCTTGGAATCCCAAATAGACATCGATAACACTGAAATGCACTCCAAACCAGACTTAAGAAATTTTTTCCAAAATGCTAACTTCCATAATAGGCGCCAAAACGCTCCCGGGTTATGAAAAACCCGAACCGGGCATACGCCCAAGTCCGATATCATCATACGAACCTGCTGGAACCTTCAAATCCCAATTTTGAGGTCATTTACTCAAAAATCTAATCTTAGTTCATTCTTTCAACTTTAAGCTTCTCAGATGAGAATTTTCATTTAAATTTAACTCTGATCTTCCTGAATTTAAATTCCGACCATTCGAACAAGTTATAATACCCGAAATAAAGCTATTCATGGCCTCCGACTGCTGAACGGAGCGCTAGTACTCAAAACGACCGATCGGATCGTTACAATCTGGGTTGTGGATCTAGAAAGAGGGTGGGGGAGGAAAAGAATGGTGTAATTTGGGGTGTTTGGGGGACGGCCATCGCCGGTGGCCGATTTTTGACTAGCGGCGCCGCCGTAGAGGGAGCTGGCAGCGGAGATAGGGGGAAAAAGAAGAAATAGTGAAGAGAGAGGAAGAAGAAAGGGGAAATAAGGGGAAATGGGGTAAATTTTTAGGGATTTTAGATCTTAAATACTTAGGATAAGATCAAACTAGGACTGTTGGATCAAGTCAAGATGGGTGGATGAGATTGATCTTAGTCACTAACCAAAACGACATAGTTTTGATACAAAACTACGTTATTTGGACCCTCCCCTGGCAGCCCCTTTTGGGACCGGATCTGGGCTCTTTGAGCTTCTAGTTTTGGGCCAATTTGTCTCAATTTCAATTAAAATAACTAACCCAATTTCTTACCCTTAATTATTTTATTTAGTCCTAAAGAAAATATACAAGTAGAAAGAAAAAAAAAATTGAAATATATAATTTAAAGTTGCAAATTAAAATATACAAATAAAAGGTAAATATATTTTTGGTATTTTTAATAAAGGAATGCAATATAAAAAATGCACAAATAATTAAAAATTATCCAAATACTAGTATTTCTAGGAAAATTAAAAGCATGCAAAAATTAGGTATCCATACTAGGTATACTAAAGTTCGACAGTTCAAAGATATCAAATTTACCGATTGATCAAGTATATCCAACATAAGTTCACTACGACAAAGTCAAAGAAAAACCTACTTATCTAGATGCAATTAATCCTTGCTTGCAAATCACACACTTTTTCATACATGTTTCCATGATATAGTCATTCCCCATTCATGTGAAGGATTGTTGGATTTTTTGTATTTAATTATATTAATACTTAAAAGATGGTGAATGGAAAATGGAGGGAAATGAAATTTTTGAGTGAAATTTTAAGTTTTTCCCCTTGGCAAAGAGAAATTGTCCCATATTGCAAGAGGAAAAGGTGTTTGATGGGTATATAAGCAATTGCTCTTCTTCTAGCTCATAAAGAGTCGAGAAGAAGGCAAGCCTCGCGCCGTCGCCGTCGTCGTCGCGAATCTCTCGCTCGGCTTCGGCTTCGAATTTGGTCAAATGATCGATTAATTAATTTTTTGTCCAAATTTATTTGCTAATAGTAAAATATTAACGGAAAATTATTAAATATTTGTTTTAATAACATAATATTAATATTAAATCCAATTCAGTTATCCAAATTTCAGTTTTCTGTTTTTTGTAACAGAAAATTAACTACCCTTCAATTTTTCCTCTTTATTGTTGAGTAAATAGCCATTTATGTTACGGCATTTATGTTGTGGCCGTTTTGCATAAACAACCATTCTGAAGAGTTGCACCTCTTCAGATTCCAGCCCACCTTTGGCTATAAATACAAGGCTATTCTGTTTAGAATTTTCATACGATTTTCTGATTTTCTCCTCCTTCTTCTGCATACTTTTACCATCAAACAAAGCAACAGTAAGTGTTATTTGCTACTGAACTTTCTGTTCGCCGAAATACTGGGGTTTGAAGTACCACTACACCAATGTGTAATTCATTCTATCCTGTGAGGAAATAATCCATAACCTTGGGTACTAGGAGGGGATTATATTCCTTAAAAAAATACTGTGAATTAAGTGGGCTAGAATTGATTTATATCTCTTTACGTTTTCTGTTTATATATTATTCTACTTTTTTTTTTCAGAATTGCGTTTACAAATACATTTTACTAACACTTCCCTCGTAAGTTTCCAGCCACGCCAATAGAAACAAAGTTGACGCATGTATGATCTGAAATGTAATTCTTGCGCTTGGAGGTCAAAATTTTACCAGCTACCTAGAATTGGGATTACGTTAGTAATATTTATCTCATAATTAATTATAATTGGCACCTTATAATCCGATGTCAGATGAATTTTGACCCAAACAAACTTTGAACGAGTTAATCACTCGTTTATTGACTTACGTTCAACGCAATTCAAACCGTACGTTCAAACTGGATATCAACTCACTCATTTAAACCGTTCAAACTTGAGATGATTGGTAAAGGCAGGACTTACGAGATTTGGCATGGAAATGTCAAGGCATTTTTATTGAGAAAATGATCGTTCAACTAAATAGCGTTCCTTGTGGGTTGTGTGGCATGTGAGCTTTTAAGTAGCTAAGGATGTGTGGGTCATTTCATGTGTGCCTATTTCAATAACTACTGAAGTTGACATTATGGAGAAACAGCTTTAACTAGTGTTTGGGCATATATTTGATCGAAATTTGAAAAAGAGTTTTTGAAGTTGTGTTAAAAAAATAATTTCGTGAAAGTTGAAATTGTGTTTGGACATGCATTTTATTCGAAGAAAAGTTCAAAGTTTTGTGAGTGGAAGAAAAATCATCACTCAAAAACTATTCTAAACTAGTTTTTGAGAATTTGAAATTTTTCTTTCCCAAAACATGATCATATTTTATAAACAAACAATATTTTCAAAAAAAAATTAAAAAATGAAGCCAAAATCTAATGATATGAACTATAGACACCTAACTCCTTCAACAACTATGAAGGAGGGTAACAAAACTAAAACTTTGAAAAATTGTTTTTATGGCTTTACTATGAGAAATTATGGATACTCCATGTTTCATTATGATATGAACTACAGTCACCTAACTCCATTAACTACTTTCCTAATAGTTATTCTGCTAAGGAAAAGTGAATCAATGGAACTATCGTACATAAAATAAACTTGTAATTTCTCCGAATATCCATAAATTTAACTCTGTCATACTTTTCACTTTGGTACACGGTGTTTACCTCGAAATATACGAGTAACAATTAAATTTGATTTGTGGTTTTAAATATACGTGATTTAATTCAATACCAATTAATAATGAAGACATGTGAAGTAGAAAACAAAAGATAGAAATGAATCAAACCAATGATACTTACCAGCAGTGACCTCAAGATGGTGACCTCGAGGTGGCTTAGGGCAGTAAGAACAATTAAGTAGGAAAATCAAAGTAAGAACAATTAAGCTATGGGATAATTCTGATGAACGGCAAGCAAAAAGTAGAGAATATATTCTCTTCTCAGTAAAAAGATGATCTTACAAATGATTGGGATCCCCTTTATATAATAGGGGAACCTAAATAAGGAATATTTCTATTTATAGTAGGGACTATTCTTGTTATAGCTGTCTAACTGCCTAGTACGGTATTGTACGATCTTACTCCGTAATTTGTGCCATGATCCTAGGGATGTGGCAGGAATCTAGCTCGCTCTGGTACAAATCCATAACGGTCCTATTTTGAGTTCGAGCATTCTTGGCCTCGGTGTTCTTCGAACTCCTGCCCACGGGCATTGCGCTCTGTTTTCGAGCTTGAGCCTGGTCCACCGGTTTTGATCTTGACCTCTCCCGGACTCGGACCTAGGGTGGAACCTCCAGCTTCTACACCGGGTGCATGTGACTTTGACCGTATACAGATAGTCACCGTGTTTCTTAGAATAAGATAATAAGAAATGATTTGCACCTCAACTTCCCCGAGCTTCTCATAATGATGTCACACCCGTGACGTAGGTGCTTGAAATGACCGGGAATGTCACATCGGCACTTTTCTCAAAAACATCAAATGCATGTTAGTTTTGGTTGGCCACTTGCGCCGCCGATCCGCTGCCGCCTTTTTATAAATAGGAAGCTATCCTGTTGAACAAAGAACCGTGCTTTTTTCATCTTTTTCTTCTTTTGGTCTTCCCTTCTTTAATCGTCTATTTTTATGGTTCGAACCTGCGAACACATGGTCATATGGCAGAAATTTTACCAGTTATACCAAGGTTTCCCTTTTCAAAGTTTTGATTCGAGACAATGTGGGAAGGGCGCTAAATCCCTCTCACATCAGAAAATATGCGAACTTTACACCGCTTCTCATTTCTCTTAACTTCACCCCGGTGTAGCACTTCATTCCTTTTGCTCTCCATGGAATGGGGTGGTACTATCATCTACTAACTTTTTCATCCCACTCCAGAACAATGTCCCAAGGATAAACATTCCTGGATCGTCGCTCGTGCACCTTGCAACCCTTTTGATTTTTCTTGTGATAGAAGGCGAAGCTACATCTTCTGGTCTTTTTCTTTTACTGCTCTTTTTTTAATGGATTATGGCCCAAAATTTCAATTGAACATTCAATCTCCGCTGCTGGAAATATAGTTACATTTATCGAGGACTTTCCACCTCGAATCTCTTCGGGTACGAAGATATTCCCAATGATCAAAATAGGGTCCCCGAGAAGGAGGCTCTCGAAGACTATGCTCTCAAGAATGTGGACTTAAAAGAAGAGTAGGTTTTTGGCTTTTATTTTGGCTTCTTTGTTTCTGTGTAAGTATCCTTCGTAGGTGTTGTAGTTATATTTTGTAACCGTCTCTCAGAAATATAAAAGGACACCTTTGTCTTCCTTTTGGTTCGTGTTGAATTTTGTTCTGTCTTTACTTGTGAAAACTGTGATTGTATAATTTTAATGACTAGTCCAAACACCGGACTCAAGACGTAATAAACCCATAGATTTTTAATCAACCAACATAATATCCCTTAAGGCATTTGGTAATCCTCGAGCTAAGCTTAAATCGATTCTATGCGAACTCAGAACATCGGAATTCCTGAGTCTGAGTTAAATGAGAGCAAGATCTCAAATTCGAAATAAAGATAGCTCTTAGGCTTCGTAGACAATCATCGAGTGAGAACTTCCTTCGAACTTGGGTAGCCCTTGGGCTTAGTAGTTGAGTGAGCACTTAACTCGAATTCGAAATAGATTGATAAAAAATGGATTGATCTTCGACACCTCGATTCTGATGCCAATCTCATGACGTCAGCGATTGAAGTGACTGAAAGGTTGCTTTTCATGCGGTTTCCAAATCCATTTATTGTAGGCAGCTGACAGTTGGCCTTTTGGCTTCCAAAGTATGGTTAAGTGACCTCTATAAAAGGACAAACTTCATAACCTTGCAAACTTTATTCTCACATTGTTCTCAAAGTTTTATTAGCTCTTTCAATTTCTCTGAATTCCTCGTTCTCTTCTATCTCACTATCAACACTTTCCATTTTCTTTGAATTTCCGTGTCGTGATGGCTAAAACCTCTAAACCGGTTCCCCAGAAAGAAAAAGCTTCTTCATCTTCCCGACCGGCCAAGAGAAAATCGGTAGTGCCCCCTCATATTGAGGAGTGCATCCCCCCGCCATGTGAAATAACGTCCGATTTCAAAATGGAGAAACTTGTGTCGACACTAGGCCGATGCAAGCCTATGTCTTGATATGTTTGCTTGATAACCAAGGTCGAGCCTGCGCATGCAAACGAAGACTGAAAGTGTAAGAACAAAGAAGTAGTGATTCCTTCCTCCGATGAGGACATCATAACATATAAAGCAGGGTACCTGAGCGTATACACCTACCCATTCACGTTGGGTCCTGCAATTTCGACTTAGGGTCCCATAGATCTAGTTATTGTTGACCTTTTTCAACCAGACCAAGTGACACTTGGCCAGATGTATCCTTCATTTTGACGAATCATTTACTTGATCAAATTCTTTTCGAGCCAAGTCGAGGGGATGTCTTTTACCCTCGACCATTTGATCAGACTGTACAGGCCCCGATTTTATCGAGGTGTCTTGATAAAATTGCAAAGCCGATCCTTGAAATCTCTCTTTTGTAGCATCGACGAGGAAAAAGACCGAGGGTGGATAAGCCGATTTGTTCGAGTTAGGACCTTCGACCTGATTTCGGCTGATTAGTTGTCATTCCCCGAGGAGTGGAACATGAAACGTAAGTATATGGCAGGTTTACTCTCTCTTCTCTTCCTCAGCTATCCCCTTTTCCTTGGTCTAACCTCTTTCCAATGCTGCAACCATTGCTTGGTTTCCTAGTGGGGTCCCAGACCTCAAAGGGTGGGTCCGAAAGTTGGCTTCCACTTCCTCTTATTCGGATCCTTACTTGTGAGATTTGGTCAAGGGTCGAAGGGGGGCCAAAAACCATAGTGAGCTCTTTTATTTGTTTTCTTGTACCTATCCCATGGGATACTTATTTTGGTTTTGTGCATGTCTTGGAGACATCGTTGATATGCGGCTGGCTCGGGCCGATGAAGAGGAGATTTTGAAGTCTTCTAAAGAAAGAAAAAGAAAAAGAGAGTTATATATAAATCTCCCAAGGCCTAAGAAGAGCTTGGCTCGAAGGTCCAAGGCCGATACGGTGACCTTATCTCTGGAAATGGCTAACGCATTCGGGATCTGAAGGAAGAAGAAGATGATGACCATCTGATGGTAGCTCGTGAAAAAGGAAATACCAATGTTTTGAAGTCCGTCGAGCCGGTGATGGTTCATGTGTCTCATTCCAGAGCCGAAGAAATCTCCAAGGGGAGTTCAAACAAAGTCCCCGAGCCATCGTGCAAAAAAATGGCACCTCGTCTAGGAGGCCATTTAGAGGGTGAGATCGAACGGCCCGATTTCGAGCCTCTCCAAACAAAAGAGAACGCCCCGAGTGAATCACTTGGGGTAATCAATGTGGATGACTCATCACCTGGCCCTGAGTTCTCCGAGGGGAAAATTCGAGATGTTCTGAACATGAGGTCTTCTGAAGTGGAAGCGAGCCACGAAGGGCATGACGTCTTTCGAGAATGACTTTCAGAGCTTGAAGATGGCCCCGACCAGATGCTTCCTTCATTTTCAATGAGGCTCGTCGACTCTTTAAACAAGTGAGTTTTTCGGTTTTTATGCTTGTGCCTTTGTTTTTGTTGTTCTGAACCTATCTTTCCCTCCCTTTTTATAAAGGCTATGGTGCTCAATAAAAGGGAATTTTCCAAGTCCCGAACTGATCTTGCTCGATGTGAGGCTGAGCTTAAGAAGTTTTCGAAAGAAGACAGTCTCAAAACCTTTTATGTTAAGAAGGTGGGGGAGATCAACAACCTTCGAGTTGAGTTGATGCATGCTTGCCAAGGATGGGCCGAGTTCGTTAAAAAGGTAGTATAGCATTTGAGGGTATGTTATGTACTTGTTTGTTCTGATGAATAATACTTTTAACTTCGCAGTTTCATCAGAAGGGTGAATTGGTGATGCAGCTTCGGGAAGAGCTTAAGACGAAGGAGGCCGAGACCTTGGGGTGGAGGCAAAGCATGGACGATCTTGCCCTGAGAAAGAAACTCTTCGAGAAGAGCTAGCTTTACTCAAATGTCAGTTCCAAAGTGTAAAAAAGGAGAGCCTAGCTCGAGGACGCGAGATAAAGGAGCTTAAAGCTAAATCCGCTACTAAGTTGGCCAAGGCCAGATGCGACGTTGAGGCAATTATGTCTTCGTACCAAGTCGATGCTGAAGCGGCTAACACCCGGGCCAAGGAGATCTCCACTGCGGCCGAAGTTAAGCTATCATGTGCACTCAACCATGTTAGGCGACAGTCTCGTAGGGAAACCCTCAAGGAGATGCACACTCGTGGCTTCGATCTTTTAGCCGATATCAAGAGAAAGTTGTTGCTCTACTTTCTGATGAGGATGATTCAGCCAGTGGCTCTGAGAGTGGAGAAGACGAAGACGAAGTCCCCGAGGATGAGGCCCTCGAAGATGCAGCGCCTGAAGATGTGATCCCGAAGTAGTTTTAGGTTTCTTCATTTTGTTTTTGTGCAAGTGTCCCTCGTGTAAATACCTTATGTAATCATCTTTTGGAAATATAAAGGGAACTTTTTATCTCATCTTTGACTTGTGTTGGATTTCATATTGTCTTTATTTATGGAATACTTCGTTTGTATAACTTAAGTGATTGGTCCGAGAATTGGTTTGAACTTGAGATATAGTTAACCCTTAGATCTTTATGGATATAATAATCTTTGAGCCCAATTTAAATTGATCTGATGTGAGCTCGGGATATCGTGACTCATAACCCGGGTAAAGTGAGAACGGAGTCTCGAACTATAAATTTTCGGCCCTTAAGCCTTTCGAAGCTGACCCTTGGGCTCTTATATATCAGCCCTTAGGTTCTTTAGATTGGCCCTTAGATTATTTAGTTTGGCCCTTAGGCTCCTTAAGTTGGGCCGATTCGGCCTCTAGAATGACTACATAATTTTCCCTCATTTCGGCTAAAAGACTTAGTGAAAATTTAACTTTGCCTTAGCATGTATTTTTTGTACCCGTTGGGTTTTTCAAAGGTTCGATGTATCGGGACCTTGTTTGTGTCTTGATAACCAAATATCTCTTGAGGTTTTATCGAGGGCTGATGCTATCAGAGCCTCTAAATTATTTGAGGGCTGACTTTATCGAAACCCATTAAATTGTTCAAGGGCTGAATTTATCGAAGCCCATTAAATTATTTGGGGAATGAATTTATCGAAGCCCATTATATTTTGCTTTTGCCGAGGGTAGCCTAATTTAACCGGTTTTTACAAAGTGTTTGAAGGCATTTAATTTGTGGGGACGTCCCCCAGCTACATTGTTTTGGTCGTAGCCTTTTTATATGACCGTAGTCTTTAATATGGTTGTAGCCTTTTATTAGGTCGTAGCCTTCGGGTATGTCACTTGGACTTGTTTCCCGATAACTTTTTGAACTTGTTTGCAAAGTTAGTCCCCGAGAATATTGACCTTGACCTTTGTTTCGAGGGGGTGCCTCTTTGAGGTCTTATGAGTTCGAGTTTTCAATGACTCGGATGTATTGACTGTCGATGGTAGTCCCCAAGTATTCGGGTGTGCTTTTGTGATTAGGCTCTTGAGTCGTTTCCCATAGGGTTATAAGTGTAGGTATCATATAATAGTAGACTTCTTCGAGACGCAAAGTGTTTTTGATGTAAATAGAATGCTTCTTTGAGTAATTCGATACATGCGTACATGTTTGCCGTCGAGGCTCGACTATTCTATATGGACACGGTTCATCTGACCATTTGGCCCATTACAACGTTTCCATATTGAGGCCCTCTTAGGCATGAATTGTTTTCCTTGAAAATGCAATCTCCGAGGGTAATGCCCCCCAGTATTTGAGGTTGATTGAAAAGGAGTCTGGAATACTGTTGAGTTCTCCTTAGGTAGCACATACTTGTTGCCTCATTAAAAACCTTGCCGGTAAAATCCATTTGGGAAAAAATCTGAGCTAAGGAAAAAAGAGTGCAACGTATGCTTTAAAACCTAAGGCCTTCGTGCAAAAAGGTGTGTCTTCGGGATAGCACACCTTTGAGAGCATCCGTCGTGTCGGGTTTGTAAGATCTTTTGCAAGCAACTCCTAGGGCTTGGTACGGTCTTATCTTATTATCTGCGATCGCGATATTTTCGAAGCCTCAATCTAGTCGGGGATGATTTTGATACCCCAATTTAACACTATGAAGCTGAGAAACTTACCCGAGCCAACTCCGAAGGCACATTTCTCGTGGTTAAGCTTTGTGCCATATTGCCTCAAAACTTTGAATGTTTCCTGCAAATGAATTAAAATGGTTCTCTGCACACAGGGACATAACCAGTCATATCACTAATATAGGCTTTCGTCGTTTTACCGGTTTGTTCTTTGAACATCCTGTCAACTGAACGTTGGTACGTAGTTTCCCGGGCTGAGGCCTCCCTTTTTGCCTCACTGGTTTAAACTTAGGATCGATGCTCAGCCTATGTGTGATGATTTCCTGCGGAATCCCTATCATATCTATATGGGACCAAGCAATACAATCCATATTATCAATAAGAAACTAAATGAGTTTTTTCCTGAGTTCGGGAGTCAATCCCATTACCAGGTGTACCTTTCTCTTGAGTGGTTGACTTGGTAGTCCCGGACTCCTCGGGAACAACGAAGGTTCGAGGAGCAAGGAAGTTCCATTCTTCATCTTCGGTTACCTACTATTCCGCTGCCGTCCAGACTTGGAGCTGTGATTGCTACTTAGTTGCCTGCTTACCTTTGGAGCTCGATTTCTCCGGGGCCAAGGGTTTTGGTATCGACACCACTTCCTCGATTGCAAACATTTCCTTTGCGGCGTGCTGTTCTCCGTGGATTGTTTTCACCCCTTTCTCTGCCAGAAATTTCATCATCTGGTGGAGATTCAAAGGCACTTCCCTCATGTTGTGTATCCATGGTGTCCCAAGGAGTGCGTTATACCTCATGTCACCTTCGATGACATGGAATTTGGTGTCTTGTATGATCCTGGCTACGTTTACTGACAAGATAATCTCTCCATTTGTTATTTTAGCTTACCATGTTAAAGCCATTCAGCACCCGGGATGCGGGTGCAATCTGATCGTGCAGGCCAAGTTGCTCCATGACCCTCGATCTGATTATATTCGCCGAGCTACCTGGATCCACTAAAACACATTTAACTTGAATTTCATTTAAAAGAATAGAGATTACCAGGGCGTCGTTTTAAGGTTGGGATATGTTTTCTGCTTACTCGTCACAAAATGACAGGACGTCCTTGGGCACGTAGCTCCTAGTCTGCTTTTCTCTTGTGATCGACACTTTGGTGCACTTGAATACAGGACGTTCGGGGACATCGACTCCTCTAATAATCATGTGGATTATATTGTGGTTCTTCTTGCTCGTTTTTCCTCGCATATCTCTCCCTGAAGTGGTTCTTGGCACGATCACTTAGAAATTCTCGAAGGCGACCCTCGTTGAACAATAGAGCCACCTCTTCCCTTAGCTGCCGGCAATCTTCCGTTCTCTGACTGTGCGTGCCATGATACTTGCACATCAATTTTGGGTTTCTTTGAGAAGGATTGGTTTGTATGGGCCTCGGCCACTTGGTGTCTTTGATTTTTCCAATAGCCGACACGATCCCTGATGCATCCATGCTAAAGTTGTACTTTGATAGTCGGGGAGCCTCCGTGGGGTCGGTAAGTTTATCGAACCCGCTATTATTCACGAATCCCCGAGAACTTTGCCCTTGATTATTTCTCCGATCACTCCGAGGAATGTTATGGCTTGGGCCGATGTTCCTTCGGTCGGCATACCACTGATACCTTTCCCTATTTGATCTCGAATCTCTGTTTGTATCCCTCGGGGGGCTTGGCCACAAACCTATTAGGAGGAACTGATCCCGAGGGGGCTCCTAACTGGTCGTCATCAACCCTGATTTTTGCTTGGTAAGGATTGTGCACATCTGACCATGTCACAGCTGGATACTCGATCAAGTTCTATTTTAGTTGTCGAGAAGCAATTGAGCTTTGCTTGTTCAGACCCTGCATGAAAGCCTGTATCGCCTAGTCTTCGGAGACAGGCGGCAACTCCATTCATTCCATCTGAAACCTGGACACGAACTCCCTTAACATCTCGTCGTTCCTTTGTTTATTTTGAAGATATCAAATTTTCTCGTGGCCAACTTTATGGCCCCGACGTGAGCTTTAACAAAATCATCCGCTAACATAGCTAATGAATCAGTATAGTTAGGAGCTAAGTTGTGATACCAAATCATAGCTCCTTTTTAGAGTGTTTTCCTAAACTTATTCAACAATACTGACTCGATCTCATCATCATTCAAGTCATTTTCTTTTATCCCACAAGTGTATGAAGTAATATGTTCGTTAAGGCCGGTTATATCGGGCATGCAAAATTTCTTGGGAATGGGCATCGGGGCTGCGCTCTGTTGGAATGGCTTTTATATGAATTTCTTGGCATCTAGACCTTTCAAAACTGGAGGGCCTCCGGTATCTGGTCTATACGGGAGTTATAAGTCTCTACCTTCTTGTCGTTATCTTCAATTTTCTTTTCTCCGGACTCGATCCTCTTAGTAAGCTCTTCGAGCATTTTCATAATGGTGGGGTCAGTCCCCGAGCTGTCTCCATCTGGTCCTTCTAGCATTGGCTCAGCATGTTGATTGTTTTCATGTTCAGCTACACTCAGGGTCTTATTCTGACTTTGAAGTTGAGAGATGACGATTTTGCTGAGCCTGCAACATCTCAAATATCACTTGGAGGCTAACTCCTCCCTCTCATGCTCCTGGCGTTCCTTGGTCCCCTGGTCGAGCATCCCTGCGTACGCTCCCTTCGGGGTCTGTGCCTAGGCTGGTGCTTATAGCAATATGAGAACCAACATCAACTGGTTCCATGTTTGGCACCTCCCCAGGGTTTATTGGTGGTACACCGATCCCTACCTTGTTATTTTCTCCAAGACCCTCATTGTTGTGAACAGGTGCATTTTGTGAGCTAGACATGTCTCGGCCTGAAAATCAAAGATTCTTGACAAGAAAAAGTGTAAAGATAATGTGTGTAATAAGAATCAATAAAGAAATAATAAATATTATCTTTAGCCCCACGGTGGGCGCTAAAATATTTACCTCGAAAAATATGAGTAACAATTTGATTTGTGGTTTTAAAGATACATGATTTAATTAATACCAAATAATAATCAAGAAATGTGAAGTAGAAATGAAAGATAGAAGTGAATCAAACCAATGTTACTTAGCAGCAGTGACCTCGAGACGGTGACCTCGAGGTGGCTTAAAGCAGTAAGAATAATTAAGTAGGGAAATCAAAGTAAGAATAATTAAGCTATGGGACAATTCTGATGAACGGTAGACAAAAAGTAGAGAACATATTCTGTTCTCAGTAAAAAGATGGTCTTACAAATGATTGGGATTCCCCTTATATAATAAGGGAACCATAAATAAAGAATATTTTTATTTACAGTAGGGAATATTCTTGTTACAGCTGTCTAATCGCCTAGTATAGTATTGTTCGATCTTACTCCGTAATTTGCACCATGATCCCAGGGACGGGGCAAGAATCTAGCTCGCTTTGGTACAAATCCATAACGGTCCTATTTCGACGTCGAGCATACTTGGCCTTGGTGTTCTTCAAACTCCTGCCCACGGGCATTGCGCTCTGTCTTCGAGCTCGAGCTTGGTCCACCAATTTCGATCTTGACCTCTCCCGGACTCGGACCTAGGGTGGAACCTCTGACAAGAATGGACCTTGGGTCTAACTCACCCCCAAAATCTAGCTTGTGAGGTGAGGATAGCCCAAGACCATATAAGAAGACCAAGATACACATAACCCACTGATGTGGGACACAACTCAACACCTCCCCCACCCCCTCACGCCCAATCCAGGCCTGGGCGTGAACAATATAAATGGGGGCCCAACATCGGTAACAATAAATTGGGATGGGCCTTGCTCTGATACCATAACAAGAATGGACATTGGGCCTAACTCAATCCAAAAAGCTAGTTTGTGAGGTGAGGATTACCCAATACCATATAAGGAGACCAAGATACCCAAAACCCACCGATGTGGGACATAACTCAACAACGTCCAGCTTCTACATCATACAGCTTGAATTATAATTATCAATAGTGATAAATTGTACATTTATCACGAATTGGAATATATCTGTTCCTTGTGGATTGAAAGTTTTATTTGCTGTAATATGACAATTGACAAGCAACTGGTAGTGGAGGAAAAGAGAACATAATGATAGAAATACACAGATATATTCTGTGATGCACATAGAAAGAGAGAGAAAAAAAAATAGAGCCAAATTAAAGGACAAAAAGGTTTATAAAGGTGGTTGCTTTAAATGCAAAACAGCTTTGATTTCGAACTTTTTCTGTTGGCAATAGCATACATATATATATATATATATATATATATATATATATATATATATATAGATAGATAATGATGAGACTTTAAGAGTTGTTATAATAAGCCAAGGAAAATTCCATTCTTCTGGCCTTCTGGGCATGTTTTGTCTCATACGGTCATACCGTCCCCCTTTTTTCACCTTTGGATCTCAAGGAGGAAAAAATGTGGTTGAATTTTGTATTAGGAATTACAGTATCCACATCACCGAAAATATAGAGATGTGCAATTCTTGAATCAAGAATCTCTTCAATATTTATATGGGAAGAGAAAATATATGTAAGGAAGATTAGTAACACATGCTTTGATACTATTTAGTAAAAATTTATGTTTAAAATTTTAAAAAAAAAAAAATCTCACGTCCTAACGAAATAGTAATGATTATTTGAGTATGTTATATTTTTGACTTACTGCCAGGAACATTTTTACAGACTGCAGGAATGGGGACTCCTTTTCTAATACTTTCAGAATATTTTTCGTAGAATGTAAATCTGTCAGCCATGCTCATGCGTAGTGAAGTTGCTATGTCAATTTTTCATTATGAAGTTTATGCATGCCACAAAGTGCTCCATGACCACTTAATAAAGGGCAAATACATATATTCTTTTTTGTCTTATTGCCTTTTTTCTCCAAGTGAGCCTCGTAGGGTAGCAGGTAAAATTTAGCTTACACCTAATAAATAAGTAAATATATAATATATATATATCTTCACATATATAATTATTATTAAATGATAATTAATTAATTAATACATATTTTTTTCTCTCAATTTGTCACTAAACCATGATATATATAATGGTAAGGTGGGAGGGGGAGTTGAATGGGTAAAAAATAAAAATACCTTTTCTTTTCCTTTTTTTCTAATTTACTTATTGGCTTATCTACTGTATTGGGGTTGAATCGTGAATAATGAGAGAAAGACAGGTAAAAAAAAAAGAGAGAGAAAGTTTGTGTGAGAGTAGAAATTTGTAGATGTATGATAAAGTCATAATTATTGAGTCTTGATGAATACAAAAGAAACAAATTAAAGGAATGAAGAGTAAGACACCTTGGTTTCTTCTTGCTTTCTTTTGATAAATCTTGCTTGCGTTTCTGCTCTTTAAATAATCCTAATCTCTGTCGGAATCCATTTTCAATAATTTTAGTTTTTTTCCTCCAATAGATTGATGAAGCACAACAACCTGTTTCTGCTTTTCATTAATTTGTGTATGGGAAAGCAAAACAAACTTCTTTCTTAACCTTTTGTCTCGTGTAGTCTCTTTGAATAATGTTTGACAACTAATTATGAGCATTACTTGAGAAATAAGCTAGATAAGTTGTCTCCAATGATTAGGTTTCCATCTTTTCTCAGGTCTATTTCATCAAACTGATATACTCCTATATATACAACTATATATCCAATTAACTAAGTGCAGACATGGTTTTTAAAGCAATTTAAGGCCATCTATATATAGAGCATTAACAAACTCAGCTATTAATTAGAAATTTCATTATTGTGTCATTTTTAATATTTGCCATCAATGTGTATTATTATATGACGTTCAAATGTATGATATATTATGTCATCTAAGAACTTAAATATTTTGAGAGAGAACGGGGGTGGCCTTCCATAAAGCAAGTAAAGCAACCGCTTTAGGCCCCATATTTGTGGGGGACCCATTTTTTATTGCACCTAATAGGCTATGTATAAGTTGAAAAAAGCGTTCTATAAAGTGAAAAAGTTTGATTTCTTTCTTTAACAAATATAGAGAAGAATGATTTGCAACTGCTATGATTTCTACTAAGGAAATTGCACTTGAAATAAATATCGAACCCGAATTTCGTAAGAAACGTGTGATATATAGGAAGTAACAATTTGATGTGCAATATTGATAATGAAATCTCAAAAGCTTTCGAAGAGTCCTTTAGAGTTGATTACTTTTATACGCAATAGACAAGACTAGTTTTTCACTTCAAAATAGATTTGAACAATTCGAAGCTTATGAAAATATTTTTGATTTTTTATTTAGTAGTAAAAACTAAGATCGATGTTGAAAATTTGAAAATATTGCCTTAATTTTGGTTGTTCCTTAAAATATAATAACCTATTCGATATTGATAGTTTAGATTTATTTTCTGAATTAAAATATTAAGAAAAATAGTACAATTAGATAACAGTTTAATTGCTGCACTTAATCAAATAAAAAGATTTAATTTTTTTCCAAATGCCTAAATTGCTTATGGAATAATGGTAATAACACATGTTACCATTGCTTCAGCAGAAAGAAGCTTTCAAAATTAAAATTGATAAAATCTTACCTAAGAACAACAATGTCACAAGAAAGGTTAAATGGATTAGTTATATTGTCAACTGAGAAATACTTATTCGGAGTTATTGTTGGTAAGAAAATTATTTATTACTTTGTATCTAAAAAAATAAAAATAAAATAGATTTCAAATAATAAAAAAAATTAAGGCCCTCATAAAATTTGGCTTTAGGCAGTTGGGCCGCCCCTCAGAGAGAACAAATTTGTTTACTTATTTTAGGTCCGTAGACTCTTACATATATGCTTAACTTTTCTTTCTTGAATTGAAAATGTAAAAACTCTTCTGATAAATCAGAATAGACTTGAACTCAGTATCTATATACGCTCTTGTTTCATGTTGAATAGTGTGAATATCTCATGCAAAAATTTTAAGTTTCTAACGACAACTTATATTTATTTATTTATTTCTTTTGGATCTCCAACAATGCAAACATACATTCTTGATTCTACTTTGTAGTAGAGGTAAATCCAAAATTTTAAGGAACATCAAATGCACCTCTTGATATCTGTACTGTACGTATATGCATATAAATAGTTTCACTCCGGAGATAATGGGTACACATACAAAACCTACCGTTTATCTGCTTGATCCATCTTTTATAATTGAACGATGCCAAATTACATATATATGTAGCAAAATGATATTTGTAAAATAATTTTGGAGAATATAAAAATAACGTATAAACAGAAATAGTATTTAATCCAAGTCCACTGAATTTATAATATTTTCTTAAGGAACTTAATCCTCTTCTAATACCCAAGGTTGTGAATTATTTCTCCCCGGATAAAACGAATTACACTGGTGTAGCGGAACTTCAAACCCCAGTATTTCAGCGAACACACCGATTGATAGCAAATCACACTTACTGTTGCTTTCTTTATAGTTAAAACAATGCAAAAGAAAGGTGGAGTATTCAGAAATTCGTATGGAAAATCTAAGAGAATGAGCTGATATATATAGCCAATATGTTGAGATCAAAATTGAAGAGGTGCAACTCTTCAGAAGCGCTATCATGACCGTTTACGCAAAACGACCATAACGTAAATGGTTATTCACGTAACAATAAAACAGGAATTCAAAACCTTATTTTTTCATTACAAAAACAAAAAACGGACGGGAAGGGAACTTAATTTCTTTCGTTACAAAAAACGGATGGGCAGAGTCAATAAAAAGGATAATTTGGATTTAATATTAATTTTTCGTTACAAATACGGATATTTAATAATATTACGTTAATATTTACTATTAAAAATTAAATTTGGTCCAAATACTTAATCACTCAATCATTTGACCAAATCTGAATCCGAATCCGAAGCCGAGCCGAGCGACGACGGCGACGACACGAGGCTTGCCTTCTTCTTAACTATTTAAGAGCTAGAAGAAGAGCAATTGTATATATAACCATCAAAAATCTTTTTTTCTTCCAATATGGGATAATGATATTTTGTCAAGGAGGAAAACTCAAATATTTTATTTTTCCTCCATTTTTCATTCACCCTCTTTAAGCTTATTTTAGCTTAAAAAACCCAACAATCCCTCACATGAATGGGGAATGACTATATCACGAAAATATGCATGAAAAACTATATGATTCGTAAGCAAGGATTAATCGCATCTGGATAAGTAGGTTCCCTTTGAACTTTTAGTAGTGAACTTATGTCGGATATACTCGGTCAATCGGTAGATTTGATATCTTTGAACCGTCGAACTTTATTGTATACCTAGACAACCATAAGTCACGCAATCAACCCTTAACCGTATTTGGTTCTTATTGTTGTGTTCGTTTCAGCTATAAATACCGCCTGGTTTCATAAGTGCGTAGAAAATTGGCCTTACAAAAGTTTTCTTGAAGCGGCTAACACTTCACACTTACATAGGTGATTCCTAAATGTGTCATCCCGTATATACATTATTTGATATACCGTGTATCAAATTTTGAAATCATTAAAAAGCCTTAATTCTTTATCCTTGCTACTGAACATTGTCTCATCACGGTAATGGACCAAAATTTTAGTTGACAATGTTGAATCGTCATTAATGCCTTTGTTTGATCTCCTTGAACCTAGATCTTGGGATCTCCAGTCTTCTAGGTAGATTTACCGCTACAATGACTTGTTTCGGCCATAGTCTCATTCCCCTCGATGATTTCTCAACTACCTCTCTAGTTAGGCCTTTTGTAAGTGGATCCAACACATTATTACTTAACTTTACGCAGTCAATCATGATAATTCCTCTAGAGAGTAGTTGTCTAACGGTTTTATGTCTTCGTCGTATATGAAGAGATTTACCGTTATACATAACGCTCCCATCCCTTCTTATTGTCGCTTGACTATCGCAATGTATGCATATTGGTGCCAATGGTTTGGGCCAAAATGGAATATTTTTCAAAAGATTCTGGAGACATTCAGCTTCTTCACCCGCTTTATCTAAGGCTATTAACTCAGGCTCCATTGTAGAGCGGGCAATACAAGTTCGTTTGGACGACTTCCAAGATACCGCTCCTCCAATAGTGAATACATATTCACTTGTAGACTTAGAATCAATTGAACCGGTAATCCAATTTGCATCACGGTATTCCTTAATCACCGCAGTATATTTACTATAGTGCAAAGCAGAGTCCTGGGTATATTGTAAATATCCCAAAACTTATTTCATTGCCATCCAATAAGATTGACCTGGATTGCTCATGTATCGACTCAATTTACTTATAGCACAAGCTATATCTAGTTATTTACAATTCATGATATACATTAAGCATCCTAACATACAAGCATAATCCAATTGCGATATGTTTTGACCTTTGTTCTTTGCTAATGCAAGATTTATGTCATTAGAGTCTTTGCAACTTTAAACCCTAAGTGCTTGAATTTTTCAAGTATTGTCTTAATATCATGAGATTGTGACAATGCAAACCTTAAGGAGTCTTATGGATCTTAATCCCCAGAATTAAATCTGTCATGACCCTAAACCCAAACCCGATCGTGATAGCGTCTCTCGTAAAGACAAGGCCAGCCGACACAATCCCATTTCCAATCTTAAGCAGTAACATAATAAGTATTAAGTCGTAAACATGATAAAATATCAAAAATAAACAGTTGATAGTATAATTTGCGAAAAACAAACCCAACACAATACGAAATCGGGGTGTCACTAGTCATGAGCATCTAAAATGACACTAAAAGTCTAGAGTCCAATCCACTACTACATACTAAATCAAAAGAAAACCGAAATAGAGGGAGAATGCACTAGGCAGCGAATTGCCAAGCAGCTACTTAGTAAATCCCCCAAGACCTGCTGGAACTATCAACCCTCAGGAGCAGGACCTGTAGCGCCCAAATCTGCACACAGGGTGCAGGGAGTAAAATGAGTACTCCAACTTAGTGAGTAATAAAAATAAATGAAGACTGAGTAATATAAAACCACGTACTGCACAACATAAAGCTAAAGAGGCATGGCAAAATCAGTAAATATAATTAAGCAGTGAAATTTCATAAACATCTCTTAAACAGTTAATGATATACAGGAAAAATAACTAAAAAGTAAACACATAATGACTGCCCCTCAGGCATAGTAATAACAGAATCAGCCCCTCGGGCAATGTCACATAAAAATACCAGCCCCTCGGGCTATATCTCATATCATAATGGGTACTCGCGCTCACTGGTGGTATACATACTCCGGAAGGGGCACCTTACGGCCCAAATGCAATATCAAGCCATCTTGTGGCATCATAAATAGGCTCTCGGCCTCATATCAAGCACAAGCCACCTCGTGGCCTACAATCTCAGGCTCTCGGCCTCATTATCATAATCAGTACATCACTGATGCGGCGTGCAGCCCGACCCAAATGTATCCTCATAACACATGCCCTCGGCCTTACTCAGTCAAAATCTCATAAGCCACTCGGGCCACAGTAAAATACGAAGCTCAACTCAAATACCTTTGAAAATATCATTTAATGTATTTAAAATAGAATAATATAGCTGAATTTTTAAAATAGAAAAATATAGTATGACTGAGCACCAGCATGAAATCTACTAGTGAGGAAAATATCATTTAAAAATCTCCTACGGGTTCAAACAGCTGGCACGAAGCCCGCATATAGCTTTTAGCCCAAAATATAATAATATCAAATAATTAGCTATTAAATACGTAGTAAAATAATCATTCGGGATGGATTGGGTCACAATTCCCAATAGTGCTCTACCCCACGCTTGTCATCTAGCGTGTAAGTCACCTCAACATAACCGTACGTTGTGAAATTCGGGTGTCATACCCTCAGGACAACATTTAAAATTATTACTCACCTCAATCCGACCAGAAATCTAGCTTGCAATGCCTTTTTCCCATCGAAACGACTTCCAAGTGCTCCAAATCTACCAAGTTCAGATTATTATCATTATATTAAGCTAAACGTATGAATTCCAATTGAAAAATATTGATTTAAGCATAAAACCTGAAATCAGTCAAAACCTGACCCCTGGGACCATGTCCCGGAACTGTACAAACTTTATACCAAAATTTTCTTCATCATCTCACGAGTCCGTACATATAAAGAACACAAAAATCGGATTTTATTTGGCCCCTCAAATCGTCCCTGAAAAGTCTCATAATCTCAAGCCCTAACTCCACTTTTTTCTACTGATTTTCATGAATTTACACTGATATTTTCATTCCTTAATCACAAATAATCAACTTTTAGGGTCCAAAATCCTTAACTCAATGAAAAACAATGATTTTCTCTCTTCAAAATCGCCTCCAAGCTCTTTTCCCGTTTAAAAATGGTGTAAAAAGGGCTCAAAGACACGGAACAGGTCTTTAAAACATTCTGCCAAGGTATATACTCTTCGAGATTGCGAAAAATGATTTGCAATCGCAAAGCATAACTTTTCTCATCCCAAAATTTGCCCTTCGCGATCGCGGACAATACTTCGCGATCGCGAAAAATAAGTTCCCAGCTCTTCCGGACAGCCTCCAGTGTAATGATCATAACTTTTTTCACACAACTTCAAATGACAAATGCTTTGATGTTCTAAAAACTAGACAGCAAGAGCTATAATTTCATATGTTGCTCATTTCCTGACTCTTTATGTATTTCGAGATATAAGCTTCCAAAGTTATCCCTATGCATTAGAGCTTTCTAAGCCCTTTCCAGACAACCTATAGTGTACTATAATTTTTTGTACACAACTTAAAATTCTAATTAATTTACATGTCTGCAAAATTAGACACAAAGGCTACAACTTTTATTTTTGGATCATCTCCAAATTCCTTATAGATTATGTAATATAAGCTTCCAAAGTTGGATCAGTGCAGCAGAATATTTACTCTAAGCAATCGCAAAAGTTCATCCGCGATCGCGAAGCACTGACATTTTTTTCGCATTTTACGCATCTCGATTGCGTCCAATTCCCCTCGATCACGTAGAACACTGCTGTAGCCAAAAACCAGTAGCTAAAATAGCTTAGAAATGGTTCGGAACCACCCCGAAACTCACTCGAGACCCTCTAATGCATAAGTCAGCATCCGGTTGACTTTTCCAACTTAAGTCTTCTTAAAAGAGACTAAGTATCTCAAAACTTCTTAAAAAAACCTTTTCGAACCCGAGACAATCAACCTGATCACATTTAAAGCCAATAATTAAGGCAAATATTAATAGAAATGGGGAATACGGAGCGGTAACTCGTGAGACGAACGACCGGATCGTCACAGAATCTACAACTACCAAGTCCTTCATATCAAACTTGCTAGTTAGCATACGCTTAGTCGTATTTATGTTGGCAATGTCATTACCCATTATCACTATATCATCCGCATATTAGCAAATAATGACTATGTGATTTGAAACATTTTTAATATACACATTTATCATATTTATTTATATTGAAACCATTTGACATTGTTTGGTCAAATTTTGCATGCCATTATTTGGGTGCTTGTTTTAGTTCGTAAAGGGACTTAATAAATCTACATACCTTATTTTCTTTACCTGGAACCATAAATCCTTCAGGTCATTCTATGTAGATTTCTTCCTCCAAATCTCCATTTAAGAAGGTTGTCTTGACGTCTATTTGATGAATTCAAGACCATAAACTGCAGCTAATACTAATAACATTCGTATGGACGTAATTCTTGCAACTAGAGAGTATGTATCAAAATAGTCAAGACCTTCTCGTTGTTTATACCCTTTGATTACAAGTTTTACCTAATATTTAAAAAATAGTGTCATTATATTTCATTTTCCTCTTACAAATCCATTTAGAACCCAAAGGTTTATTTTCAGGAAGAATATAAACCAATTCTCATGTATGGTTGTTCAATATGAATTATATTTCACTGTTGACTGTCTCTTTCCAAAACAGTGATTTCAAAGAAGACATAACTTCTTTAAAATGTTCGAGGCTCATTTTCCAATAAGAAAGTCACGCAATCTGGTCCAAATAAAGTAGACGTTCTTTGACGTTTACTACGTCTTGGATCCTTCTAATTAAATGTATTTCTTTTATTTCTTCCCGAGTTCATTTAGATCCTTCACCAATCGACTCACATTCCTTTTTATATGAATATATATATTTTAAAGAACTCAGCATTATCTGATTCTATAACTGTATTATTATAAATGTCGAGATTTTCTGACTTATGAATTAGAAATCGATATGTTTTACTATTGGTCGCATATACTATGAAAATACAATCAACGATTTTGGATCCTATTTTTACCCTTTTGGGTTTAGGAATTTACATTTTTGCCAAACACCCCCGCACTTTAAAATAATTAAGTTGGGCTTTCTTTCTTTCCATTTTTCATATGGAATGGATTGTGTTTTGCTATGTGGTACTCGATTTAGTATCCGGTCAGCTGTAAGAACGAATTTCCCCTACAAGTTCTGTGGCAAACCATAACTTATCAATAATGCGTTCATCATCTTCTTTAATGAATGGTTCTTTCTTTTCGCAATCCCATTGGATCGGAGCGTGTAAGTGGCCGTTGTTTGATGAATAATTCCATATTCTAAACATATTCTTCAAAAGGAGATTCATATTCACCACTCCTATCACTTCTTATCATTTTGATTGTCTTGTTAAGTTGCGTTTCAAATTCATTTTTGTATTGCCTGAATGCGTGTATTGCTTCATCTTTACTATTAAGTAAGTAAACATAGCAATATCGAGTATTGTCGTCAATAAAAATTATGAGATACTTCTTTCCACCGTGAGATGACATTGACTTCATGTCGCAAATATATATGTGAATTAAGTCTAAAGGATTTAAATTTCTTTCAACAGACTTATAAGGATATTTAACATACTTAGATTCCACATATATTTGAAATTTTGGATTTGTCATATTCAAACCTAGGCCATACTTACAAGTTAATCATTTTTCGCAAAGTTTTATAATTGACATGATCCAAACGTATATGCCATAAATCATTTGACTCAAGCAAGTACGAAGAAACTAAAATTTTATTATTCTCAATGACTAGTACATTCAGCTTGAAAAGGCCCTTAGTGAGGTAACATTTTCCTACAAACATTTCATTCTTACTTATTATAACTATATCAGATACAAAAACATATTTAAACCCGTTCTTAATGAGAAGTCCAGTAGAGACTAAGTCTTCCTAATCTCGGGCACATGAATCACGATCCAAAATCCACTAGTCGTGATGGCACCTAACTCAACCCGCTAGGTAAGTCAACTAATAACTATCCAATTTTAATAATATTAAAAAAGACGATTAAACAAAGGAATTACTTGAATCTTATACCTTTCCCAAGGACCGGTAGTACAAATTATGAGCTTCTAAGAATAGAATTTACAAAGCTGATATGAAGTAAATCTTCTATTTGAAAATACATAAACAGAGTTTTCATAAATCTACACCATGAACAAGAGGCAGCTACAACCAGAACGCATGTACATCTTCAAATCCAGCAACCATCGAACATAACAACAACAGCAGCCAACGTCTGCATGCAATGTGCAAAAGTGTAGGATCGGTACAACCCACCCCATGTACTGGTAAGTAACAAACCTAATCTTAGGTTGAAAGTAGTGACGAGCTGGAACAAAGGTAGGGTCCAACACGAATAGCCAACAACAGATGTAGCAGTACTTCAAATCCCAGTGTTTCAGTGAACACAGTGATCGGTAACAAATCACACTTACTGTTATTTTCTTTGTAGTTAAAACAATGCCGAAGAAAGGAGGAGTATTCAAAAGTTCGTATGGAAAATCTGAGAGAATGAGCTGATATATATATCAAATTGAAGAGGTACAACACTTCAAAGGGCTATCATGACCGTTTACGCAAAACGGCAATAACATAAATGGCTATTTATGCAACAATAAACGGGAATTCAAAACCTTATTTTTCTGGTACAAAAATGGAAAACGAACGGATAGGGAACTTAATTTTTCCGTTACAAAAAATGGACGGGCAGAGTCAATAAAACGTATAATTTGGATTTAATATTAATTTTTCGTTACAAACACGGATAGTTAATAATATTACGTTAATATTTACTATTAACAAATAAATTTGGTCTACAAAATTAATTGACCAAATCCAAAATCGAAGCCGAGCCGAGCGAACGGCGACGGCGACGGGGGCGGTGCGAGGATTGCCTTTTTCTTAACTCTTTAAGAGCTAGAAGAAGAGCAATTGTATATATACCCATCAAAAATCTTTTACTCTTTTAATATGGGACAATATCCCTTTGTCACGGAGGAAAACTCAAATATTTTATTTTTCCTCAATTTCCCATTCACCCTCTTCTAAGCTTATTTTAGCTTAAAAAAACCAACAGTAAGTGTACCTCTATCGTTAATCAAAGGTGCCAGACTCAAGCCATGGTTTAGAATTGCTTTTGGTAGAATACGCTTTGTCCTTAAAGTAGGAATTTTCGGCCCATCGTGGTTAGTCGGACCTAAAGCAAATACCAACACTAAGTAAAAAATCAAATAAAAAAATATTCGAAATTATACTTCATTATTAGCCAAGGAAATGAGACATTTCTTTTGTTTAATTACGTAAGAATAGAAAACAAGAATGTAAAAGAGCATAAATCCATATCAATAGTATTTCTAGCTGTTAAGTAGTGCTACATTGATTTTGATTACTTTTAAGCCATGAACTAATTAATAAAAACAGAAAACAAGAAAAAGTGATATAATTGACATCATTTGAGTGGAACTATAGAAAAGAGGGTTTGATGATGCACTAGACTTTTAGTAAAAATCAATCTTCTTGGGATTCTATTCTTTTAATGTTATTTCTTTTTTCTTTTCTTTTTTTTAAATAAAGAAAAAGATAGTACGAATATGGAATGAGAAAATATTGCACATAATTTTGTTGCGGACACGCATTGCCTTCTTCATCCTTGCCATGCTTGTGTGACCCGTACGCTTCTCTGTTTATCAAGAATTCTCTTTCTTGAATTAATTTCTTTGTTCTCTCATTCATCAATTTGGTAACTATTCATCATGAGTAAGGTTTATACGTTGACAATATTAATAAACTTGCAATATCAAGTTACTTAAAGGCTAATTGCAAATAATTATTCCGTCAGTTATATTTGAAAACAAGATTAAATGTGTGTCAGCTTTGTAATAGCGAGGACATGATTGATTCCAACTTTTAATGGAGGACAAAAATAAACTATTTTACAAACTGTAAAAGCAATTTTGGATTTTTTTTCCCCTTTATATATTTATCTTGTCCCATTTAAATAATTCTTTATTGGAGTCCTTTGCTTACCCATGATTTCATGAAGTTCATGTGATTGAATAGCAGAGGCTTTAACTTGTCAACCGAATGTTCCCTTTTCATTTTCAAGCAAAACATCATTCTCGAAAGATTTTTTGTTTCTTCCCTACGTTTGTTTGTGTCTGTCTAGCACAGAACTAGAGAAAGCAAAACAGCGAAAAAGAAAAAATAAAGGATTTCGAGTGTTTCTTAATTCCTGCTATAAAATAAAGATGGTAAAGTAAATACAAGTATAGAGAGAAATTGATTATATTATTTGAATTCAAAGTGATATACATAATGAACTGAAATATCTCCTATTTATAGAAGAAAGGAAGCTGCTGTGTAAGCTGTCACTATACTAGATATGGATAATCTTCTACTCAGAGTAATGTTTATCCATAACGGAGTACTGAAAGGATAAGCTCATTGTACCATGTATAGATAATCTTCTACTGGGGGTAATATTTATCCATAACGGAGTACTGAAAGGATAAACTCATTGTACCTGGTATATATAATCTTCTACTGGAGGTAATGTTTATCCATAACAGAGTACTGAAAAGATAAGCTCATTGTACCCGGTATGGATAAACTTCTACCGGGGGTAATATTTATCCATAACGGAACATCAAAAGGATAAGCTTATTATACCCGGTATGGATAATCTTCTACCGGGAATAATATTTATCCATAACCGAGTACCGAAGTAATAAGCTTCTTCAGGAGGCTCATTTATAATAGAGTATCAAATAGATAAACATATTTACAGCGGTGTCCCATATGGATAAGCTTCTTCAGGAAGTTTATTTGCAACGGAGTACTAAATGAACATCTATAACATAATATATTTATAACACTCCCCCTTGGATGTTCATTAAAAGATAATGTGCCTCATTAAAACCTTACTAGGAAAAACCCCGTCGAAAAAACTTCGAGTGAAGAAAAAAGATTACACATATTTAGTAATACGCATTGCTAGATGCCTCATTAAGAACCTTATAAGGAAAACCCTATGGGAAAAAACCTTAGTAAAGAAAAAAGAGTGCATCGCATATTTTATTCCCCCTGATGAAAATCTTGTTTCAAATATTTGAGTCTCTGCATTCTAATCTTGTATCTGCATAACTAATACGATCTGCACCACCTTTGTTAGCATTAGCAAGATATAACAATTGCACTGAGATAGAGTATTACAGGACCAAGGAGTTCCTCATCCTCTTCTGGAGGTCAGAACGGATCTTTATTCACTTCAAATGATTGAACAACCATTGGTGCATTTAATGGGTGCGCTTTGTCCATGTAAAAGCGTTTTAAAGACCCTTTCTGTATAGACAAATTGATGGATAAAGATCTCGTCTGATAAATATTCAATTTGCAAACCAAAGATAAATTTTTATTTTTCCAAGATCTTTCATCTCATATTCTTTCTTAAGATATTCAATTGCCTTTTAGAGCTCTTTTGGAGTTCCAACAAGATTTATGTCATCAACATAAACGGCAAGTATAACAAATTCTGATGATATTTTTTTTTATAAAAATACATGGACAAATAACATAATTTATGTAATCTTCTTTCAGCAAATATTTACTGAGGCGATTATACCACACGCACCCAGGTTGCTTTAAACCGTACAAAGATCTTTATAATTTGATCGAGTACATTTCTCAAGACTTTGAATTATATGCTTCAAGCATTTTAATCCTTTGAGGATCTTCACATAGATTTAATCAAATAAGCCATATAGGTTATGACTTGTATTTAAATGGCATGATATCTTCAGGTGTCTGGACTGCAAGTCCGGTCCTCATGATATTTTACAATATTTTACACTATATTGTATCAAATATATCGTCGACGATTATTTTGTATCGCTTCCTAAGCAACATAACTTGTTGAGATCTCATCACTTTCTTTATTTTCAGGTACCTGAACGTCTTCGGAAGTTTCATGAAATGTTATGTCGTGGGCTCTTCTAGAGTTTATTTCCTCCTCATTATGATCATTTTGAACATTAGCTCATACCATTTTTCAAGGATTGTTACCTTTGGAACCGATTGGTCTACCACGCTTCATGCGTACAGTAAACTTTATCCTTGAGGGACTTTAATTTTAATAGGATCATTTACAGTTGAAATATAATATTAAATTTGGTATCAGCAAATGCTTCTAGCATTTGACTTGAATTATCTTCTAAGTGAGGATCATATTAATGATAGTTCGATTCATATAAAATATTTTTCAGTTGTTTATTCCATCTCCCAAATGTTAGAAAAACTAACATATATCCCCAATCTATTTGAGAAATATATCTTTGTGTATTGTGATAGAGAAATTAATCATATAGCACATATCAAAAGATAGTAATAATATTTAATTTCTGATCCTAAACCAATTGTGAGGGGAGGACTTTATCATATATTGTTGGTCTGATGCATACAAGTGTTGTTGTATGCAATTTAGAATATCTTAGACCAACACATGAAGCTTTGTTCTCATAAGCAATAGTTTAGCCATTAGTAGGATGTACTCAATGCTAAACCAGCTTGGATATAAACCAGCATTATCAAGATGAACTGTCTTCATTTCATAATCTAAAAGGTATGCTCAAAATTTAATTACCTCTTCTTGAGGTGAATTATAATATATTTACATCAAGAGCGCATTCATATTTACGAGATTTATTAATATTGTCACATTCACTTCAGGGAATAGATTAATATTATCAAAAGTTCACATCCTTCATAAAATCGAACATAATTATCTAAAAGGGTATTAATCACATCAAATTGTGATGTCTCAACCTCTTTTAAAATATTTACTACTTCAGGAGCAAATCGAGGCGCGCATTTAATATAGAGAATATTTATGTAGATTATCTTCAATTGTAACCATAGAAAGCCTAACTTATCACTTCTAGTGATCATAGTCATATACCACTTCTGGTGGTTAACAAAATTTAGTTACAATGAGATATACGAAATATAACCACTTCTGGTGGTTGTATATTTCTTGCAAACTTTGTTGGAGTTTAAGTTGATGTACTAATGTTATTCATATTTCTCAAAATGACATAAATAAAATATATATAGTAAACATCATTATCAAAGCATAACATTTATTTATGTACAATTACATAACCATACTATCTATAAACAACAAAAATTAATATATTTATATTTCTGGGAGTGCAAAGTAATTAGCTACATCCAAATGCATGAAGTCTAAATTATCTTCAGAAATAAAATTTGCTTCAGCATTTTTCTCTGTCTTCTTTAAGGAGGGTTGATAAAGCTCAACCAGGTGCTTTGGCATACGATAAGTATGTGACCAACGCCCTTTTCTTCCACATCTATAACATGCATTTTCTGCATTTGGAGCTTGCACCGCTTCATGCTTTTGTTCCTTCCTTTTTCACTGCTGGTGGTGAGGAGGGTTCTTTGGTGCAGTATTATTACCATGACTAAAGTTTCTTCCCTGATCACGGTCATGACTACGACTCGGGCCACGACCTCTTCCGCTTTTAGCTTGGTGGAAGTTCGTCTCATTCACTTCAAGACAAGAACGAGTAGGTCGACTTTCATGGTTTTTCATTAATAGCTCATTATGTTGTTCGGCTATAACAAGATATGAGTTAAGTTCAGAAATACTTTTTAAATCCCATCTCTCGATATTGTTGCTGCAAGAGCATATTCGAGGCGTGAAAAGTAGTAAAAATTTTATCCAACATATCATGATCAGTAATATTATTACCACATAATTTAAATTGAAAAATAATTCTAAATATAGCAAAATTATATTCACTTATAGATTTAAAATCTTGTAGCCTTAGATGAGTCTAATCATAAGGTGCCTGTGGAGAACGACTATCTTCAGGTGGTCATATCTATCTTTCATATTATTCTACAGCATGAGTGAATCTTTAATAGTAAGATATTACATTTTAGGCCCTCATCAAGGTTATGGCGTAGGAATATCATTACTTTAGCACGGTCTTGATTTGATGCCTGATTTTTATTCTTGACGGTGTCTGCCAGGCCCATCGCATCAAGCACCCAAGACATGTAACTTCTGCCCGATATATCTAGGGCTACAAATTCAAGTTTGGAAAGATTTGAAATTATATAGAAAAAGAAAGTTTGTAGCTCAGATACATTCAAAGTATTTGCTCAAGATGGCAGAGTCTCGTGCTGATAATGTGTTATAAAATAAAGACTGTAAAGTAAAGGCAAGTATAGAGAGAAACTGATATATTATTCGAATTCAAACTGTTGTACATAATAAACTGAAATCTCTCATATTTATAGAAGAAAGGAAGATGCTGTGTAAGCTGCTACTGCAAGCTTGTCACGACCCAATTTTCGAACCCGATCGTGATGGTGCCTCTCGTGAAGACAAGGCCAGCCAACAGACTAACAATACTTCTTTTAGCAATTACTTAGCATGGATGAGTAAAACAAGAGATAACATTATTATAAGCGCGGAAGAAAATAATATAACAGGGAACCATCCCCAACTCAGCCCTAAATCGGGGTGTCACAAGTCACGAGAATCTAAAGAATCCTAACACTATTACAAGATCAGAAATATACAAGTTGGAATTTAATAACAACGGAAGAAATACGGTGCCGCGAACATTGACGGTCACCTGGCACAACTACGATAGCAAGATCTCCAATCGGCTCAAAACCCGCTACCGGGTGAACAATTACCTGCATCTGCACACGAGGTGCAGGGAGTAAAGTGAGTACTCCAACGCAGTGAGTAATAAGGGTAAATAATAGCTGAGCAGCAATAAACCACGTAAAGCAAATCAACATGCTATATAGTACAGTGTAACCCTTTGAGAAAACAAGGAAGACGTGAAAATCCTTTAGAAAATATCTTGACTCAGTTCAAAACCTCTTTTGAAAATATCTTTTTCCAACAGTTAAGCAAATGAATGCGGAACATGTAGTGCAAGTCAGCACAAAAGTCAGCCCCTCGGGCACAACAAGTATGCAAAAATGAGCTCATAAAAACTCGCCCCTCAGGCGATATTCTTGTTCCTGGTCAGCAGTTGTTACCTGACCCGTTTACATCATACAGTGTCACTGTCACCACTGTCTAAAATTTATCCTCTTTATGAGTGATCAGACAATATCAGAACAACAATTAAATATGTCAAGAAATAACACAAACAACGAATAGTGAACAAATGTAGGAATGAAATACAATTCATATGACGGTACACTCTGGTACCCACTGCGGCGTGCAGTCCGATCCATTTAACGTTGACGACGCTCATTAGGGGTGTGTACAGACTCCGAAGGGGCTCCTACAGCCCAAGCGCAATATCAGCCATATCGTGGCATCAAACAGGCTCTCAGCCTCAATATCAATATATCATCGCTGCAGCGTGCAGCCCGAGCCATCCATATATTCAGAAATCACTATAACACTGCTGCGGCGCGCAGCCTGATCCATGCTCAGTCCAGAAATGCACATAAGCCACTTGGGCAATATTAACATGATAGTCCTCAGCTCAAAACGTCAATAAAATATTGTTTAAGTTTTCAAATCTTAGAAAAATGGCCGAGTTTGCAAAATAGTATTAAAACGTTGGACCGAAATAAAATAATATGCAAGTAATGCAAAAACAGTAATATCAATCCCCGAAGGATTCACATAGCTGGCACGAAGCCCCAAACATGGCAATCAGCCCAAATTATGATGATAACAAATAATTTCAGTCAAATACGCGATAAAAATCAACAACCGGGACGGACCAAGTCATATTCCCCCAACGGTGCTCTACCCCACACTCACATTCGGCGTGCAAGTCACCTCAATACAACACTATGACGTGCAAAATCCGGGGTTTCAAACCCTATGGATATCATTTACAAGTATTACTCACCTTGAACCAGTGAAATCTCTAGCCCGCGATACCTTTGCCCCTCAAACCGGCCTTAACGCGTGTCGTATCTAACCAAAACCATAACGAATACATTACAATGGCTAAGGGAATATAACCCAATCGAAAAAACTCGAAAAATATCGAAAATCACAAAATTAGCAAAACCCGAGCCCCGGGCCCACTTCTCGAAATCCAAAAGAGTTTACATCAATACGATCCTTATCTCGACACGAGTCTATATATATCAAATTCACAAGAATCGGAGTCCATTTGGCCCCTCAAATCCCTAGTTTAAGCTCTCTTAAGTTTCAAGCCCTAACCTCTATTTTTAACCTTTAATTCCTTGAGTTTTCAGTGTTAATCCATGTTTATACACAATAATATCATAATCTAAGTTCGAGAATCCATACCTGATGATAGCCCTCGAAACCCTCTTCAAAAATCGCCCAAAATCTCCTTAGTCCGAAGTCCAAAATGTTTCTTCTCTTTCAAAATCGTGAAAACACTGTTCACTTAAACCCAGCCAGGTTTCCGCTTCTGCGGTTGGGATACCGCACCTGCGGCTCCCACTTCTACGTTAAAATAACCGCTTCTGCGGTCTAACTTAAAATTCCCAGGACCGTTTCTGCGGTCGAAAACCGCTCCTGCGATGTCCGCTTTTGCGGACTGCCTTCCGCTTCTGCAGAAATTGCCAAGCCCTCAAGGACTGCTTCTGCGACCTCCCCGCCACATCTGCGGAACCGCCTCTGCGGTCCCTTTTCCGCAGATGCGGAAATGACAGAACCAGAAATTCTTAAACATGCAACAAACTCCAAACTCTCCGTTTAACCATCCGAATCCACCCCGAGGCCCTCGGGACCCCAACCAAAAGCACACACATGTTCTATTACCTTATTCGAACTTGCTCGAATCATCAAAACACTTTCGTTAACATCAAAATCATTGAATTTCACCAAATCAAAGCCTAAGTTTATCAAATTCTTCAGAAACTCACATTCGATCAAAAACCCGACCTAAACACCTCCGATTCATTTGAAATTTTGCACACACATCACAAATCACTTAACGAAGCTACTGCAACTCTCGGAATTCCATTCCAACCCTCGGATCAAAATCTCACCTATCAACCGGATATCGCCAAAATGCTAACTTCACCAATTCAAGCCTGATTCTACACCGAACCTCCAAAATTACTTCCGATTGCGCTCCTAAGCCTCAAATCATCCCCCAAAGCTAACCGAATCGTCGGAAATCACATCCGAGCCCTCTAACTCACAAGTCAACTTCCGGTTGACTTTTCCAAACCAACCTTTCCTTAAAGAGACTAATTGCCCCATTTCCTACCAAATCCAATCCGAGTCAACTCAACCTCACCCAACACATATAATAATTCAAGAAGAAGCAATAAACGGGGAAAACGGGACGGAAACACATGAGACGACGGGTCGGGTCGTCACATCCTCCCCAACTTAAACCAAGGCTCGTCATCGAGCGTATCCAGAGTTGTCCTAGAAGCCAACCAATAGCTGAATAACCTTACCAAGCATATACCTGGGGTGATCCCACGTCACCCTATCTCGCATAGGTCCGATAATACCACATAGCTGAAATCTCACAACCCAGCTGTAATAACCCAGAACCTCACATCTATACTCAGGATAAGTCTGAACCAGCTGTAATAACCCATACCTGCAACCTCCGGTGCAATTCTATGATATACCACATAGCTCAAACACAGGCATCGATAACTCCCATTTACGGCAGCTGTCCACAACAACCATATACCGATAGAAACCTCTTATTAGCTAAAGTCTCATTCCAACACTTTCATATCCTACAAATGATAATGAAACACATAGCAAACCGTAACCATTTCTCAGATCAACCACTCACGAAACCACTTCTCTTTTGACTAATACCACAGCAGATTTCCGAACCGAACCTCGACACTATTCTTCCAACAAGCTGTAATCAAATATGTTCGTATTCATTAATGACTCCCACGATCACCTCGAATCCAACACACCACTCTGGTGATATGACACCTCATCACAGGCCTATGCCACAACTTGCATAATCCACGCACCAATGAAGGGCGGTCTGAACATACTCAAATTATGACAAATGACTCAAACAAAAGAGCTGTAACTTAAACTCCTCAGTACCATCACAACACAAGGCTGGGACCCCGTCCCACATCATAGAAATAGAGTACCTGAATCTACCCCGAAGGGTCTAATCTCCACGTAGCCTCGCTATAATGCGCGATCTTATCCAAATACTGTTACACATGAAGCACCTCAAGTCGCTATACTCGAAATTGACAACCAAGCACGATTGATATCTGGAACCCAAATAAATCATTATACCCATGGTGAAACAAGTAATATACACCATGATCCTGAAAGGACACAACCGATGTGCCATTCGCCGAGACACCCAATACGGACTTTCCTTAGAAACCAGTAAGCAAGGCATACAAAATAGCATTTGGAAAACTATTCTCAACATCACACTGTTGCAGTGTGCAACCCGACCCAGATAACTTACCCATGGCGGCGTGCCACCCGATCCACACATATATCTCACAAAAGGAGATGCACATCGAGCCAAATTTGCTCATTACAACAAAATAACGAGTATTGATCGTAAGCACACTGAGTGCATAACAATATCTACATATAGCGTTATAAGCTACAAAACTCAAGCACAACTGAGGTTTCCCCCTCAACTTCCACTATGAATCCCGATAGCACCATACCATATGTGCCCATAGCCCGCAAATCATAACATCTCGCAACGCGGAAAAAACTCACACTGGAACACGCATCCGAAAAGGCCCTTAACACTGGAACTGAACCAATATGAGGAACCTCAACACTGGGACAACCAGTCTACACCCCAATGTCATATCCAAAATCCAATATACCAAGCAAAGAAAGACCCACTCGGGCTTTCAAATCCCAATAGCCGCTAACGGTACCAATACACACGATCCACAACCACTACATAGTCTGCACCTGAGAACTCTCAGTCTCCAACTCCATATACCACACGAATCAATGTACCTGATCCCAAACTCCACAGTATGAATACATTTTACACCTCCGGTACCCAGTCATTCCACGTAAGATATTCTAAAACTCCCCTGTGCCATCAAACACACTCAAGTATCAGCAGTCGATCTAGCCAGAAAGCACCGCAATACTACGCAGTGTCATCAGTCTAATCACATTACCCTTTTTTCGAGACATATACTCTCGTCAAATCACTTCCAATTAGCAGTACCATTTCCTTGATTACCCGAGGCTACCCGTTGCCTAAGAACTTTATGAACTTTCTTTCAGAACTGAACTGCAACTTATTTAGCCAAGACCTTTCGTCAATCCCATCTAGAAGAAGAATCATTACACATTCCATGCTTTGCATACCCATAGAAAATATATTCATCTCCAAACCACGGTAAAAACCCAGCAAGAACATCTCTGGAAATTCCATTTGTACAAGCTAAACTGTCAGGACTGAATCCTCCTATCCAAACCAAGCTAAGCAAGTTGTCCGAACTCAAAAGCTTTGCCGCACAATACCTGTAAGGGAATTACCTCGAACACATACAAAGAATTAATCATATCCTTACCATACCGATTCGGTCTACTATCAAGTTATTCCATCTATTTAATTTCCTTTTCTGATTCATCATCAACTTGATATTCCCTCTTGTTGTAGCACCACAATGCCTCAACCTAGGTTTGCCACACGAGACTCGAACATAAGACTACATAGTCTAAGACCCATAGGCCACTAAATACCCTCTCAAATGTTCCCAGAAATACCACATTCCCGCATGCTCTGCTCAAAGAACTTACTGCGAATCTGAATCCCTTGCCATTACCTTCTAAATACCGATACATAGAATCCCATAATCATCATAAAAATACCGCAAGCCTCTACCTTTTCCAATGAAACACATCCTCTAACCACATACACGACCTTAAGGCACCGGATTGTTACCTGTAGAACCTTGAACATAATAAGGCCATTCTCGAGAGTCATTTACTTCATATTCGATCTGCAATTTACCTGACTTAGCGAACAGAACCACTTGTGACTTATTAGAACTCTGACACCGCAGGAGATGACCTCATTAAAATACCAACAAACATCTTCCTTCTCAATACACTGAGCATTCTTTACCCACAACAGCTCCAGACATACTATTATTTCAACACATCTACGAAGTATCATATAACCTTTGTCAAAATTTTGCTTCACTCGTTCCATCCTTGGCTCAATTTCTGCAACCAGAACTGATCCGCCAGCATATCTCAAAACGGAACCAACATAGCACATGACCGTGCAATCAGCTAATCAACAGTAACCTCCCCAACTTGGCTCGAAGCCATATATCAGGATACACTCAACATCTCATACCACTTTTACTCTAATGATGCCACAATATCATAGTGAGATTAAACTCAAATCATCTACCAGTTCGCAAAAACACAGATCATTCGTATTGTAATCCTTTATACTTCTTGCACGCATCTCTACATCAATTGAGTCCACTCTCTTAAGTGACCCCAGATTCTCAATTTCAACACGTACCCTTCAATTACACATGAGACCTTTTAGCATACGCATAAGGATCATACCACTTAAGAACAACCCGCAGGAGATAACTCACCTGCTCCGCCTCAATTTATTACTTCGGCATACCTTCCACCATCATGTACGTTACAAAGTCAATTTAGTCTTCCTGAGTCGGAACTCATACCGCCACATGTAATGCACTTCACTTCTCAACTAGGAGATACAAAAATATTCTTCACGTGCCCATAATTCGGGCTACACATCAAGCCATAATAGGAATCGAATCACTTAACATCCCATCTACTATCTTGCAGACTTGTTCGTCACAACCAAATCATATAAACACATCTCGCCGTACTAACATACTCATCACATGGATATCCAACCGCCATTCCGGCTAATAGGGACAATACCGAACATATAAGTGCAAAACACTTGCTCACCAAGTCAGCACCTCAGTGCTCAAGCCATAGGCAAAGTTTCGGCCTCAAGTCCTCCAGACTGGCCCAACATCAACTCATAGAAATCACATCTCGCCCCTCGATCGGGGAATCACAAGCCATCAAGGCACATCTGATACTAAGCGCTCACGTGCGCATACAATCGCGTGGAAGGAATTTCAAGATTTTTCTTTTCAAGCTGAATCAAGGACGCACGATAAGAATTCAAGAATATGAAGTTTTCCTAAAGGTTCTGCAGCCTCTCGAGGATAAATACAGACGTCTCCATACCGATCTGCGAGACTCTACTAAACTTGCTCATGACTCGTGAGACCTAGTAACCTAGGCTCTGATACCAACTTGTCACGACCCAATTTCTGAACCCGATCGTGATGGCGCCTCTCGTGAAGACAAGGCCAGCCAACAGACTAACAATACTTCTTTTAGAAATTAATTAGCATGAATGAGTCAAACAAGAGATAAAATTATCATAAGCGCGGAAGAAAATGATATAACAAGGAACCATCCCCAACTCAGCCCGAAATCGGGGTGTCACAAGTCACGAGCATCTAAAGAATCCTAACACTATTACAAGATCAGTAATATACAAGTTGGAATTTAATAATAATGGAAGAAATATGGTACCGCGAACGCTGACGGTCACCTGGCACAGCTACGATAGCAAGATCTCCAATCAGCTCAAAACCCGCTACCGGATGAACAATTACCTGCATCTGCACACGAGGTGCAGGGAGTAAAGTGAGTACTCCAACTCAGTGAGTAATAAGGGTAAAATCAACATGCTATATAGTACAGTGTAACCCTTTGAGAAAACAAGGAAGACGTGAAAATCCTTCAGAAAATATCTTAACTCAGTTCAAAACCTCTTTTGAAAATATCTTTTTCCAACAGTTAAGCAAATGAATGCGAAACAGGTAGTGCAAGTCAGCACAAAAGTCATCCCCTCGGGCACAACAAGTATGCAAAAATGAGCTCATAAAAACTCGCCCCTCAGGCGATATTCTTGTTCCTGGTCAGTCGTTGTTACCTGGCCCATTTATATCATACAGTATCACTGTCACCGCTGTCTAAAATTTATCCTCTTTAAGAGTGATCAAACAATATCAAAACAACAATTAAATATCTCAAGAAATAACACAAACAACGAATAGTGAATAAATGTATGAATGCAATGCAAAGCATATTACAGTACACTCTGGTACCCACTGTGGCGTGCAGTCCGATCCATTTAACGTCGACGGTGCTCACAGGGAGTGTGTACAGACTCCGGAAGGGCTCCTACAGCCCAAGCGCAATATCAGTCATATTGTGGCATCAAACAGGCTCTCGGCCTCAATGTCAATATATCATCGTTGCGGCGTGCAGCCCGAGCCATCCATATATTCAGAAATCACTATAACACTGCTGCAGCGCGCAGCCCGATCCATGCTCAGTCCAGACATGCACATAAGCCACTTGGGCAATATTAACATGATAGTCCTCAGCTCAAAACGTCAATAAAATATTGTTTAAGTTTTCAAATCTTAGAAAAATGGCTGAGTTTGCAAAATAGTATTAAAACCTTGGACCGAGATCAAATAATATGCAAGTAATGCAAAAACAGTGATATCAATCCCCGAAGGATTCACATAGTTGGCATGAAGCCCCAAACATGGCAATTAGCCCAAATTATGATGATAACAAATAATTTCAGTCAAATATGCGATAAAAATCAACAACCGGAACAGACCAAGTCACAGTTCCCCCAACGGTGCTCTACCCCACGCTCATATCCGGCGTGCAAGTCACCTCAATACAGCACTATGATGTGCAAAATCTGGGGTTTCAAACCCTCAGGATATCATTTACAAGTATTACTCACTTCGAACCGGTGAACTCTCTAGCCCGCGACGCCTTTGCCCCTCAAACCGGCCTCCACGCGCGTCGTATCTAACCAAAACCACAACGAATACATTACAATGGCTAAGGGAATATAACCCAATCGAAAAGACTCGAAATATCAAAAATCACAAAATTGGCAAAACCCGAGCCCCGGGCCCACTTCTCAAAATCCAAAAAATTTTACATCAATACGATCCTTATCTCGCCACGAGTCTTTACACATCAAATTCACAAGAATCGGAGTCGATTTGACCCCTCAAATCCCTAGTTTAAGCTCTCTTAAGTTTCAAGCCCTAACCTTCATTTTTAACCTTTAATTCCTTGAGTTTTCAGTGTTAATCCATATTTATACACAATAATATCATAATCTAAGTCCGAGAATCCATACCTGATGATAGCCCTCGAAACCCTCTTCAAAAATCGCCCAAAATCTCCTTAGTCCGAAGTCCAAAATGTTTCTTCTCTTTCAAAATCGTGAAAACACTGTTCACTTAAACCCAGCCAGGTTTCAGCTTCTGCGGTTGGGATACAGCTATTGCGGCTCCCGCTTCTGCATCAAAATAACCGCTTTTGCAGTCTAACTTAAAATCCCCAGGACCGCTTCTGCTATCGAAAATCGCTCCTGCGATGTCCGCTTTTGCGGACTGCCTTCCGCTTCTGCGGAAATTGCCAAGCCCTCAAGGACCGCTTCTGCGACCTCCCCGCCGCATCTGCGGAACCGCCTTTGCGGTCCCTTTTCCGCAGATGCGGAAATGAAAGAACCAGAAATTCTTAAACATGCAACAAACTCCAAACTCTCCGTTTAACTACCCGAATCCACCCCGAGGCCCCCGGGACCCCAACCAAAAGCACAAACATGTTCTATTACCTTATTCGAACTTGCTCGAATCATCAAAACACTTTCGTCAACATCACAATCATCGAATTTCACCAAATCAAAGCTTAAGTTTATCAAATTCTTCCGAAACTCACATTCGATCAAAAACCCGACCTAAACACCTCCGATTCAACTGAAATTTTGCGCACACATCACAAATCACTTAACGAAGCTACTGCAACTCTAGGAATTCCATTCCGACCCTCGGATCAAAATCTCACCTATCAACCGGATATCGCCAAAATGCTAATTTCACCAATTCAAGCCTAATTCTACACCGAACCTCCAAAATTACTTCCAATTGCGCTCCTAAGCCTTAAATCGTCCCCCGAAGCTAACTGAATCGTCGGAAATCACATTTGAGCCCTCTAACTCACAAGTCAACTTCCGATTGACTTTTACAAACCAACCTTTCCTTAAAGAGACTAATTGCCCTATTTCCTACCAAATCCAATCCGAGTCAACTCGAACTCACCCAACACATATAATAATTCATGAAGAAGCAATAAACGGGGAAAACAGGACGGAAACACATGAGACGACTGGTCGGGTCGTCATAAAACTGCTGTGTAAGCTGCTACTGCAAGCTGTTGTGTAAGCTGCTACTATACCAGATATGGATAATCTTCTACTCAGAGTAATATTTATCCACAACGGAGTACTAAAAGGATAAGCTCATTGTACCATGTATAAATAATTTTCTACTGGGGGTAATGTTATTCCGAAAGGATAAGCTCATTGTACCGGGTATAAATAATCTTCTATGAGGGTAATGTTTATCCATAACAGAGTACTGAAAGGATAAGCTCATTGTACCCAGTATGGATAATCGTCTACTGGGGGTAATACTTATCCATAACGGAGTATCGAAAGGATAAGATTATTATACCCGGTATGAATAATCTTCTACCGGGGGTAATATTTATCCATAACCGGGTACCGAAGTAATAAGCTTCTTCAGGAGGCTTATTTCCAATAGAGTACCAAATAGATAAATATATTTACGGCAGGGTCTCATATAGATAAGCTTCTTCAGGAAGCTTATTTACAACGGGGTACTAAATGAACATCTATAATATAATATATTTATAATAATTCTTAATATATCTCTTAATATGTACTGATTATTAACAAACTCTAAAAGCAACTTACTTTTCCTTTTTTCTTTCTTTTTGTTGGTGAGCGATGCCTAAAACAAAAAACAGGTAGAATTGAAGAGGAAACAATGAGAACCGCAGCAACTCTATATTAGCAGGACGTGGAATTGATACCAGGTAGCCATATTTAAATATATTATTTAAAATATATTAACAATTTATAATGTGTTTAAAATTTAATCAATTCTACAAATTTCAGGATAGGTGTCATGGAGTTTAAACCTCAAAGTTCAAATTTCAGAACATCGTGTCCTAAAATTCAAAATTTGTGCTCAGAAATTCGAATCTTATGTCCTGACTTTTAATGTAGTAGTTCAGAAATTCACGATGCTTAGTCCTAAATTTCAAATTAGCAGCTCAAAAATTTAAAACACTAAATCCTAAATAACAAATTAGCAGCTCAAAAACTCGGGATACAAATATTTAGAATATTTAGTTTTAAAGTGTGAATGAAGTAAGTAATATTTAAATACATTGTACTTTATGAATATATTGAAACAACATACTTAAGTGGCTACTGGTACACTTTACCCTGGCAGGACTTTTTGAGATATCGGTTGAAAATCATCGAAAAATTTATGCCAATAGCTAACTTATACACTATATTTATTATACATAAATACACTTTTAAAAAAGTTACTTTATCTATCTTGTAGTGATATATAAAGGAAACAGAACTCAATATCTTCATTGCGAGATTTATTTCATTTTATTCATATTTGTCAGGTGTTTGTCCCGATTTTCTTACATGTAACAACCCGATAGGTCGTTTTGAGTTCTAGCCTTAATTTTCATGATTTGAGACGCCCTCCCCTATAGTTTCATTTGATATTTCTTGGTTTTTGTGTGTGGCCCATATTGATTTTCAAAAAGTTTTTATGTGAAATTTTAAAGAAAATAAAAATTTTGACTAAAAATGATGCTAGTTGATCACGGTCAATATTTGGGTAAACGCCCCTGGTCGTATTGTCATTTTGAACTTGGGCGTGTGCCGACATTGAATTCGAAGGTCCATAGGTTGATTTGAGTTATTTTGTGGAAGGTTAGCAATTTCAAGGTTTGAAAAATTTGTAGGTCTGACCGTATGTTGACTTTATGGTTATTGGGTTCAGATTTTAATTTTGGAACTTGGAATAAGTATTTGCTATTTGAAACTTGTCTGCAAAATTTGGTGTAATTCGGAGTTGGTTTGATAGGATTTGGACGCGTAGTTGTGATTCTAGAGGCTCTTGAGTTTTCTTTGAATCTCATGCGTTTTGATGTTCGATTCGTGGCTCTAAATATTATTTTGGTGTTTTATCGCGCGGGCGAGTTTATATGAGGTTATTATACTTGTGTGCATGTTTGGTTAGGAACCCGAGTGGAATGGGTATGTTTCTGACGCGTTTTAGATGAGTTTGGGTTGGTTGAAGACTGCTGGTGTGCTTCAGTTCTGGTGCTGACAACATGTCTCGCATTGGCGATGACCTGTTCTCAATTACGAACTCCGCTTTTGAGAAGTTGAGCTCGTAATTCCGACGGGGGACTAGGAAGTCTTTGCATTTGCAAAGAAATATTCGCAATTGTGGACATCCCAGACTTCGCTTTTGCAATGGCTTGGTAGCGTTTGTGGTTGGATGGGACATCGCAAATACGATGCTTTTGTCGCAATTACGACTTATGCAAGCTGGGGCACAGTCCGCATTGTTGACTTGTGTTTCGCAATTGCAGCATCCTCATCCGGGTAAAAAAGGGAAAAATTGGGACTTAGTTTATTTTATACCATTTCGCAACCCTAAATACCTAGAGACGATTTTTCAAGAGTTTCTTCTTTCCAAGATTATTGGTAAGCAGCTTTAATCTATTTCCTTTCAATTACCCAATACTTTTCATGTGTTTTCAACATCAAATCTAGCTAGGATTTTTATAGTAGAAGTTAGGAATTTGGGTAGAAATTGAGAATATTATAAAATTGAGATTTAGACCTCAAATTGAGGTCAAATTTCAAAATAAATCATATAACCGAGCTCGGGAGTGAATGGGTAATCAGATTTTGGTCCGAATCTTTGATTTTGAAAAAGCAAACCCGAGGTTAACTTTTGTTGACTTTTTCAAATTCATTAAAGATTGAACCTTTTTCCTTCGTGAGTAGTTTCTAAACCTTATTTTTTTTAATTGTTTGATCGGTAATTGGTTAGATTTGGTTGGTTTGGAAGCTTGTTCAAAAGGCAAGGACGTAATTGGTTGATTGACTTGGTTGCGGAGTAATGTAAGAGTCGTGGTTAACTTTGACTTGGGGAAATTAGGACTTGTTGGCCTATTCTACGTGATTTATGTGTGGGGATGACGTATATGTAAGGTGACAAGTATATATGCATTGATATTGGGGTAAAGCATTAGGGTGGAAATTTATTAATTATGTTGTAGCATTGTCTATACTTTCCATGCTTTAATTTGAATATTATCTCATTAATTGTACGCTTTCGTGATCATCGTTTATTTTTAAGTTATTCCGATATTGAAGGATGAATTTTTTATCATCACACTATGATTGAAGTGAAATTTAAATCCCACCTCGCATTAATAACTTGGTTTATTATTGTTGTGTGGTGAGGAAGAGTGGAAAGTACAAAGGGTGTTGTTGTACCTTATTTGTATATGTTGTTATCTATTTGAGAGATTGTGAGGATTAAAGCACGATGGGTGATACCATGCACTTGATTTCTCATTATCATTTATCATATCATGTGAAGGAGAGTAAAAACACGAAGGGTGATGCCATGCCACTACATTTATCATTTCATTATTATATGGTGAGGTTAAGAATAAAAGCACAAAGGGTAATGTCATGCCATTTTTTATTCCATTGATTTGTATGATTTTCCAGAATTTGGGACTTATCGGTTGCATTGTCGTTTATCCTGAAAGAAGTTTACTTAGTGACTTTGTACTTGCCATTGTTATCGTATTTTTCCTTTTCTACATGTTCCCTCCCTCTTAATATGCTAAATGAACTATTTGTTATTTTTGTTGCTTCATGTATATATATATATATATATATATATATATGCGCTCATGTTTTAATAGGTATCTTGACATAGTCTCACCACTACCTCATCGAGGTTAAGCTCGACACTTGGGGAGTATATTGGGTCAGTTGTCTCATAATACATTTTTGTATTTCTTGTGAAGATACTAGCGTTGGTCCCAACGTTCTAGTGGTGCTTCTACCCGGTTCATTTCTGTATCGAAAACATGAGGTAGAGGCAGAGCTGCTGGCGTTCGCAGTTCCTGAAGTCCCTTCCATTCCTGTCATTACTGTTTATTTCATTCCAAACAGTTGTATTTCGTTCAAACCATACTTGTAGTATTCTAGTTGCTCATGAAATGATGACTCTAGATAGAATGTTCTATATTATGGGTTTATTTTATATATTATAGCTTTATTAGTCGTTAATAAATATTATTACTCTGTTTTAAATTGTTAAAATGGTTATCTAATGTTGGCTGGCCTAGTAAGTAGATGTTAGGCGCCATCACGGCCCCGAGATGGGGAATCGGGGTCGTGATAAATTGGTATCATAACCCTAGGTTACTTAGGTCTCACTAGTCATGAGCAAGCTTAATAGTGTGTGTAGGATCGGTATGAAGAAGTCTGTACTTATCTTGTATAAACTATAGGGCCTTAGGAAATTTTTACTTCTTTCTTTATCTATCGTGCGATTTTATTCTATCACTAAAGTTTGAATTATTTTATTCTTGTTCTCTCAGAGATGGTGAGTACACGCACAACATCCATAGCGAGTCAGGAGTCGGAGTCCCAAGTTGCTGCCACTACCAGAGGTAGAGGTCGGGCTGAAGTTGAGCTAGAGACAGAGGCAGAACTTAGCCTAGAGCACGTGCAGCAGCACCCATGCGGAGCCTTAGATCGAGCAACAGGAGGAGGTTCCTATTCAGACCGTACCAGTTGGACCAGCTCAGGTCTGGAGGGGTTTATTTCTACCCCTATACTTTAGGACGTTCTAGTTCGTTTGGTGGGCCTTATGGAGAGCGTAGCCTAGACCAGTGCATTTTCACTGGCACCAGTCGTCTCTCAGTCTGGGGGAGGAGCCCAGACTCCCGCTACTCACACACCGGAGCATGTGGCTCACGGATATCAGACTCCAGCAATTCTTCAGTTAGTAGGCGCCTTGTCATTGCCTTATCACTACCTCGTCGAGGTTAGACTCGACACTTACGTAGTACATGGTCGATTGTACTCGTGATATATTTCTACACTTATTGTGCAGATACCGGTGTTGGTCCCAGCGGTGACTAGTGGTGCTTTTGCTTGGATCATTTCTACAGCGGAGACTTGAGGTAGAGTTGCTGGCATTTCCGGTGACTAGTGGTGCTTCTGCTCGGATCATTTCTACAGCGGAGACTTGAGGTAGAGTTGCTGGCATTCGCAGTTCCTGAAGTCACCTTCCGTTCCTGTCATTAGTGTTTATTTCATTTCAAGCAGTTGTATTTCCTTCAAACCATACTTTTAGTATTCTAGTTGCTCATATAATGATGAATCCAGACTTCTGGGATTAGACAAGAACGTGCTATATTATGGACTTATTTTATGTATTATAGCTTTATTAGTTGTTATAACTGTTATCACTCTATTTTAAATTGTCAAATCTGTTAAACGGCTATCTAATGTTGGCTTGCTTACCAAGTAGATGTTAGGCGCCATCACGGCCCCGAGGTTGGGAATTCAGGTCGTGACATTATCATATTTGATTTTCCTATCTCTTAAAGGAAAGGGAAACACATTCACCATACTTAGGTTTTCCTTTTTAGAAGAAAATTATAATTCTTTCATATTTGGCTAGTTCCTTTTTTTGGAGGAAAATGTTTGGACTTATAAGTTGGAGACCCTTCATTCTCATTCATTAGCATCCACAATATAGGCATATGGGTTTTGAGAGTTTTATTTAGAGGAGAACTTTTTGGGACAAGTGTTAGTGTGTTACTTGTGTTTGCCTCTTTATGAGGTTGTTCTCTCGATATTTTGTGCTCTTTTATATAGTGGATTGCTCGTCTCCGTCGTGAATGTATATCAATTGACCGAACCACGTTAAATTTTTGTGTCTCTTTTCATATATTTCTCTTTTTTTATCTGATTTATCATCGTTCGAAGTTTACTTTTCTAGCTTCTGCATGACACCTGATTTTTTCGATCACAACAATATTCAATAAATTAAAAAACGCTGAGAAAATGAATTAATAAAGAACATAAAGTCATTAGAAAACAAGATGACCACAAAGGAGAATATATACGACTCACATAATAAATACTACAATTACCATCACAGAAGCAATAGAGATGGTACATACTTTCTTTATTTCAATTTAGATAATACATTTTTCTTATTAGTTCGTTCGAGAAAAAAGAACACATTTCTAATATTTATTTATTTTTAATTTTATGCTTTTAAGATCATAAGTTTCAAAACATTTTTCTTCTTTATTAAACTTCCTGTCGAATCAAACTAGTTCATCTGAACTAAAGTTTTATTCAAAATCAACTTCTGTTCCAACTAATTAATTCTTTCATTTGGGACAATATATATAATGATTTACAGAAATGACTCAATAAAATTACTTTTGTTTGTCTTATACCAATAATAAAATCATTCGTGTTTTCCGAATTATCCTACAAAATAACTTCTATAATATGTAAAACAATAGGAAATGACATAAATGCTCCCTTAAGTTTAAGAGTAAGTCTAAAGTTATCCTATAAAAATATAGTGTGCTTATTAAATCCCTTAAATTTATGAAGATTAAGCATTTCCGTTTCATGTTAATTAAAATTAAGGGACAATCTCCTGGGGAAGATGCTGTGCAGTTTTCCGATACTTTCCTTTCATATTCCAAATAAAATTTCCCAACTTAAGGGCGAACCACAATTCACTCATAGTAAAAGTAAATTTTGCATATTAATATATGTACACCATTAAATACCAGCCTCGTGTCTATTCCAGTTAAGGATTTTCATATTACAATTTTATAGTTGGACTCATTCAATATTTTTATCATCCCATCCAAGTCCATATTCCCAATAAACTATAATTCCATTTTGGCCGCTTAAAATTTTGGTGCACCATTATTTTTCATCTATCATTATTTTTTACAAAACCTGGGATTTCATCCCAGTAAAAAGAATTTATCTTGATCAAAATTAGTAGTGAAGGATTGCGTATAGGTGTTCGTAACATGCAGCGGAAGACAATAACAATCCTAGACATATTTTTTCGTGTTTAAAATTTATTTACATGTCAAAGATCGGATTTAAGAAGTACTTGGTGAAGAGAGTCTCGTTTCAAAATTTCTTCGATAGTGCGAAGACTCTATGCGTATCCACACCGAGACCGATCCTTGCTATCAACTTTTTGATCAATGAAACTCGCGAACAAATTGAACTAAATATTGTGTTGAAATTTTTCTCAAAAATCTCAACTCAAAGGTAGAAGAACAAAAAATACTTTTCTTGCAATTGTATTTTCTCTCTTGGCTTTGTATTGTATTCTCACTTTCACAAAGTAATTTTTCTTCTCAAGAATTAATAATGACAAATTTTCTCCATGACCCTTTATATAGCATCACCTATAAACCCTATTCCTATTTGGTTGAGGTAATGATTTACTTAGGGTAAAAGTTTATTCCAAAATAAACTTTATGAAATTTTATGGAGAATTAGAAAATCACGTAACTAATGAAAACGTGACTGCCGAGTCCTTCACGTAGATCCTCCAACTCAAAGTTGGATTCTCTTATTTATGAACTTTTCATATATAAGGAAAATATTAATCCCATTCCAAATAGGTTTGAATTTACCGAACGTTCTTTTTAGGACTTTACACGTAAAGTTATCCGATTCACAATTGGATTCTAACTCATAAACCTTTTATATTAATATTATATATATATATATATACACTCTTACATAAATAAATATTAATTAAATATATCAAATATATATATTTTAACCAAGAGATAAAATTTTATTTTCTATTTCAAATAGAAAACTTCAATTTATTCATAATATTAATTATATCCTCTGTGTTAGCAAAGAATATAATAATATTTCATTTGGACTAATAACTAAATGTATTTGACTAATTAAATTCCTTAATTTAATTACCAAATAATAAAATAATTAATCCTCTAGCAAAGATCAGAACACTCGTTAGTGTGCGACCCCATAGGTTCAATACTAAGCCGGTAGTAAGTTAATCACATTAATATACTAATCAAGGGTGGCGTCTAGCAACACTCCTTAACGACCGGATAGCATGAAGTATACAATTTACTCTCAAGAACCAGTAGAAGAATAATGTAGTAATTCCTTTTGTCCTTATAGCTCCGGATCACCCTAGGATATGGTTCAACTGTCAAATCCTAATAGGTGACCAACTATGTGTTCATGTCAAATATAATCGACCATTGAATGAGCTAATAAACTCTTCTTCTTTCATTCAATTGCCCTGGCCAAGGTCATAGTTTGGTCGTTATAATTCACGACAACATGGAGCTTAAACTCATTACCAAGAGTTGACAGATTCCATCTTGATCAATCACTAATTCTACAAGTATTTAATCGTACCCAATATCCTTTCAACTATCGCCCTAGGGCCATAGATGTCTGGTATCAAAGCACAATAAATAATTTGTCAATTACTATGACGATCTCAGGTCAAAGGAAATTATTACATCACATTCTTCAAGAGAATATCCTATTGACAGTTTATGGTAATTCTAACCATTAGGAATTATCCAGTGAGTCGGTTCAATGACCATATCTCTATGTGCATCATCTATCTATGTAATTTAGTTAATGAGATCAACTAATCTTTATCCCATAAAGACGATCACATAAATATTGATCTAACTGGATTACCAATGTCCAAATTAACAATCTTACGATCAAGAACAAATTTAGATTAAATTATAAGAAACTTTACTCTCATTATCATGATCTCCATCACAATGTCAAGTCTCAAAATTTAATCAAGGACCTTATCAAATTAATCAAGCAATTAATAACAATGATAAAAGAATATCAAATGCCATATATATTCTATATCAAATAATATTCGCAAAAATATGTTCAAATCATCAAATATGATATTGGATCTAGGGCATATCTACTATATCCCTAACAATTAGCTAACATTGAGAATTCGATCTGAGTTTATTAGGTTAGGATAAATTAATTTAATCAGCCATCTGTCATTCATGTTCTTGAGCCGAGGGTCTATCAAACAGCCTCTTTACTCCTCTAGAGTATGGTAAGATCTGCGTATACACTACCCTCCTTAGACTTCACTTGTGAAATTTCCACTGGACTGTTGTTGTTGTTGTCATCGTCCGTCATCCAAGTAAAACTAATTAAATTATTAGAAGTTCTGATACACTTTAGTAGCCATTTATATTTTTCTTGTTTCAGTCAGAAAGAAAGTAAATTTAACTAAGATGAAAGTTAAATACGAGATCTATTTTAGATATATTTAGCAAAAAGTAATAGAGGTCCAACTGATGAGAGATTTAAGTACTACACATGGCGATTTGAATGGTAATTTCATGACCTTGTTTACCTTGAAAATAGTATTAACAATTATATTTGATTTTGTGGTTCTAAAAATATATAATTTATTTCAATACTAGTTGTTAGGCAATATGTGCTAAGTGTAAGTAAAGAAAACAAGATAAGCAAACCAATGCTGTCGCAAGATTGGGCCTCGAACTGGCTGGAACAGGGGCTTCAAGGTCTAGTTAGGGCAGTTAGCAATGAATAATTGATAAAGAAACAATGATAACGAAGACCTTGAAGATAGCCTTTTGCGGTTTATAATGGGCGATAAATGAAGAACAATAAATGGGCAAGCAATAAATCTGTAGAGTGATTGTTGAGCAAGTTTATGCAAGAAAAGTAGAGAATGTTATATTGTATTCAGTCTTCGCCTGTTACAAAATGATAAAGGTTTCCTTTATATAGGGCGGGGGAATTCCAACATAGTACATGTCTAATAATGATAAGGAAAAGCTATTAATACAGCTGTATAATGGCTCAGTACGGATTTGTACTATTCTTGCAGACTTGGTCAGCTTTAACCACGTATCCTTGGGAGCTTTCCCGTCTTTCCATGACGATCATCGATTTGTACTGCTCCGAGATTGATCACTATGAACCTTCGATATATTCACTCGAGGACGCACCTCGGGGTCACACTTCAAATTCTGCATCGAGCTTCTCGAGGTTGGGCGTGGAGAGCCACAGTAGCCCCAAAGTCAAACTCCCCTATTTTGGCCGTATACAGATAGTCCCCACATTTCTTAGAATGAAATGATAAGAAACGATCTTGATTTTTTGCCTTTTCTATACCCCATTGTGACGTCAACCACGTAAGATCATTAAATGAGGTGACAAAAAAGTTGTACAGTGGTCTTGTCAATACAGTTCTCGAAAAGCCCACGAACCGCTATTGGTCGCCCTTTCAACTCCTTCAATACACTTAGATGACTCTTATAAATACTCCAATTCCCTATCTTTTAAACCTTTTCAACATCTTCAAATCTTTGTTAACAGTTTTCTGCCTTCACCCTTCTTTTGTGTTCACTTCTTCGACAGCTTACTTTGAAACGTTGTTATAACCATGGCCAAAACTTCTAAGACATTACCTCGAAAAGAGGAAGCCCCTTCTTCGTCACGCTCGTCTAAGAGCAAAAAGGTAGTGCCTTCTTGCATTGATGAGTGTATTCCTGGGCCCTTCGATACATCCTCCGATTTCAAAATTGATAAACCTTCTTCGGTACCGGGCCGATGCAAGCCCATATCTCGGTACATTAGTCTAATAACCGACATAGAGAAGGTGAAAATAGATTACCGCTGGGGAGAGGCAGTACTAGTAGAGATCCCTTAAAGAAGATATAACTATACACAGAGCTGGTTTCCTCAACATATATACGTATCCATTTACCTTAGGTCATGTACATTCTTCTTCTCCACCAATAAACCCGGTGATCCTTGATTTTTGTCGACAATATCGAGTGACGCTTGGTCAAATTTATCCCTCTTTTTGGAGAATCGTCTATTTGATTAGATATTTATCGACCATGGTCGAGGGGATGCCTTTCACATTCGACCATCTAATTAGATTGTATAGCCATCGTCTCTATCGAGGGTGCCTAGTCAAACTGCGACATCGATCTACCAAAGCATTTTTTGCTAGCATCGACGAAGATAAAGACTGGGGGTGGATGAGCCACTTCATTCGAGTCGGGACTTCGGACCTCATCCCTATCGAGAAGATGCAATTCCCTGAGGAATGGAATATACGGCGTAAGTGTCGTTACACCGAGCATTTTTATCATATGAATGTCCTCTTTTCCTCTTTCGAACTAATTCCTTTATTTTTTGAGTTGATTCCCCTTTGGTTGCGTAGCCACCGTGTGGTTGCCCAGTGCAGTCAAGGACCTCCCGGGCTGGGTTAAGCTTTTAGACTCCACCTCCTCATATGACAAGCGCGTTTGGCGTGATTTGGCCGAAACTTGATGGGAGGCCAAAAATCATGGTACGTCCTCACCGCTGTCACCTCTAAATTTTTTATAAATAGATTTCTTGGCAGTATGTTTGACATTTTACGCTTGTGCATGCCTCGAGGAAGTCGTTTCAATGAGATCACCTCCTCCTGGTGAAGAGGAGACCCAAAAACTCACCAAAGATAGAAAGAGAAAGAAAGATATGCCGGTGGAGTCCTCGAAATCAAAGAGAGCTAAAGCTCGAAAGCCTAGGGCCGATGCAACGGTCCTAACTTCAGCAGCTGCTGAGAGTCTTCGTGTTGAAGATGAAGAAGATGATAGTTTCCCACTGATACATAGGGCAAGACGAAGCACTGATGCTTCGAAGGTTGCTAGGCAGAAGACTTCTGAGTCAGAGGTGGCCGATGCGGTCCCACCTCGTATTGAGGAGACCCTCAATGAGGGTTTGGATGCAGTCCTCGAGCTGACCATCGAAAAGGATACAACTTGTGCTGATGAGCACTTGGTTGGCGCATTCAGAGGATCCCGCTCTGAGGCCATTCGAGGGTGACAAGAAGCCTCGATAGAGGTTGATGTCATAGGCGATCTTCAATCAGGCCCGTCATTTTCCCCAGGGCGAATACGGGATGCCCAGAACAGGGAGACTCTCGATATGGAGGTATCCCAGGGAGAGGATGATGCATTTGGAGATTTTTTTGCCGGTGTTGAAGAGGATGCTAATCTCGATGCTCCAGACGTTCTTGAGGAGGCTGCGAAACTCCAAAAATAGGTGATTTTTGACATAACCTTTGTGCCTTGGGTTTTGACCTTTGTTTTTCTAACTTCTTTCTTTCGTGTTATAGCTCACAATGCTGTACGGCCAGGCCTTCTCCAAGTTACAAGCTGAACTGACTCATTATAAGGGGGAGTTCGGGAAGCTCGCTTCGGAGTCGAATGAGCTAAAAATTCTATACGCCCGAAGGGAGGAGGAACTGAACAACCTTCAAGCAAGTTCAGATAAAGTGCTCCAAGAGCGGGCCAACTTCATTGAGCAGGTAGTTCGGTACTCATGAGCTTTCCTTTTGTTTTCATAACTCGGTGTTTATTACCTTGACTCGGCATTTGAAGTATATTCGAAGTATTTGAAGGCCTTTAATTTTATAGCGGCGGTCGAACGTCTCTGAGCCGCGTAAATTTGGCTGGAGCCTTTTGATATGACCGTAGTCTGTATGTTCGACCGTATACTTTGGTCCCAGGGTGAGATGACCTTGACATCTATATCGAGGGTATGCCTTTTTAGGGGTCTTACAAGTTCGAATATTTAGCCTTGGCCTTAATATCGGGGTTATGCCTTTTTAAGGTCTTATAAGTTTGGGCATGCCTCATTGATGTCTTATAGATTTGATGTTTCCTCACTGAGGGCTTGCGAGCTCAAGGTTGCCTGATCGAGGTCTTACGAATTCGAGTTTTCGATGGCTCGATGAGCTGACCGTCGATGACAGTCCCCGAGTGTGTGAGAGTTTTTGGCCCTTGAGCCGTCTTATGAGAAAGTAGTGCACTTTTTCGAGGGAAAAAGTTTTTGATAAGCAAAGAGGCTTCCTCAATTACTTGATATATGCGTACATATTTTTTTTGCCTTTGAAGGCTCGATTATTCTACATGGACACAGTTTATTTGACCGTTTGGCCTAATACAACATTCTACTATCGAGGTCCTCCTAGGCATAATTTTTTATTTCTTCCGAGAGGTGACCTAGGGTGATGCCCCCTAGTATTTGAGGATGATTAAAGAGAAGCCTTGAATACTTGATGAGTTTTCCTTAGGTAGCATATGGATGTTGCCTCGTTAAAAACCTCACCGATAAAACCCATTTGGGAGAAAATCCAATCTAAGGGAAAAAGAGCGCAATGTATGCTTTAAAACCCAAGGTCCTCGAGCTGGAGGGTTCTTCGATTCCTCTCAATCAAACACCTACAATAAGTTAGTATAAAACATAAATGAAAAGGGAGAGGGTTGTACCTTAGCAATGATAGCGTTCGAGCCTTGATACGTTTCAATTGCTTGCTCTGAGGACGTGGTACGGTCCTTTATTCACTCATTCAGGTGTAGCCGAGAATGTCTGTTGTGGTTGCTACTTGGCTGTTTGCTTGTCTTTTTGGCTTCTTTGATGTAGAGGGAGTTGATGTCGGTGCCATGTCATGTGCTGCGAATATCTTTCTTGCTGCATGCTGCTCCCTGTACACTGCTTTTACTCCATCCTTGGTTGGAAATTTCATCATTTGATGAAGGGTTGATGGCATTTCCCTCATACTTTGTATCCACAGCCTTCCAAGTAAGGCATTGTATCTCATGTCATCTTCGATGACATGAAACTTGGTATCTTGGATTATACCGGCCACGTTGACTGGGAGGATGATCTCCCCTTTCATTGTCTCACTCACCATGTTGAATCCATTAAGGACTCGAGAGGCGGGTACGATCTGGTCGAGCAGTACGAGCTGCTCCACCACCCTCGACCTGATTATGTTGCCCGAACTACCTGGATCCACAACACACATTTAATTTGAAATTTATTCAAAAGAAAAGAAATTACCAATGCGTCATTATGAGGCTGAGACAAGGTCTCGATGTCCTCTTTGCTGAATGTGAGAGCATCCTCCAGTATGTAACTCCGAGTTCGCTTTTTCCTGGTGATGGATATTTTTGTCAGCTTGACAACGGGTCCCTGTGTGGCGTCGACCCCTCCGATGATCATGAGGATGACGTGTTGTGGTTCTTCTGGTTCGTTCTTCCTGTTCTCCCCTCTTTTCCAAAATTGGTTTTTAGCTCGGTCGCTGAGGAACTCTCGAAGGTGCCCTTCGCTGATCAGTCGGGCTACCTCTTCTCGAAGCTGTCTTCAATCCTCGGTCCTATGACCGTGAGTGCCATGATATTTGCATACCAAGTTAGGTTTCCTCTGTGGAGGATCTGACAGCATGGGTTTTGGCCACCTGGTATTGATTTTACCTATGGCCGATACGATGTCCGAGATATCGATGTTGAATTTGTACTCAGATAGCCAGGGTGCCTCTACCGGCTCAGTGTGCCTATCGAACCCGGCTTTACTCATGAGTCCCCTGGAACTTTAACCTCAATCTATCCTTCGATCGTCTCGAGGTGTATTACGCCTCAGGGCATTTCTTCTATCTTCTATATACGGCTGGTATCTTTCCTTGTTTGGTATCGACTCCCTTTATGTAAACCTTTGTTCCTTTATTAAGAGCCTGTTAGGATATACTGAGCCCGAGGGGGCTCCTAATTGGTCGTCTTCGACCCTGATCTTTGATTGATACCTATAGTGCACATCCGCCCAGGTCACGGCGGGATATTTGATCAAATTTTATTTTAGCTAATTCGAAGCTACCGAAATTTGTTCGTTCAAGCCCTGAGTGAAGTCCTGTACTACCCAGTCATCGGAGACTGTGTTAATCCATTTTCTCCATCTGAAAGCGAGATACGAATTCCCTTAGCATCTCGTTTTCTCTCTGTTTGATTTTGAAGACATCGGACTTCCTGGTGGCGACATTGATGACACCAGCGTATGCCCGCATAAAAGAGTCTGCCAACATGGCAAATGAATCTATTGAATTCTGGGGTAGGTTATGATACCACATCATAGCCTCTTTTGACAGTATTTCTCCAAATTTCTTCAATAAGACGAACTCAATTTCGTCATCCTTTAAGTCATTCCCTTTTATGGCACAAGTATAAGCGGTAATATGCTCATTGGGGTCTGTGATCCTGTTATACTTTGGGACATTAGGCATTCTGAATTTCTTCGGGATGAGCTTCGGAGTCGCTCTTGATGGAAATGGTTTCTGTACTAACTTCTTTGAATCTATACCCTTCAGAATTGGGGGTGCGCCCAGGATCTAATCGACCTTTGAGTTATAAGTCTCCACCTTTTTATCGTTATCATCTATCTTCTTTTATCCTGATTCAATCCTTTTGGTGAGGTCTTCGAGCATCTTCATAATAGCGGGGTCTACTGCTGACCCGTTGTTACTCGATCTCTTTAGTGCCTGCCTGACTCGAGGAGCCGTTTCTGGTACCGCTATGCTTGGAGTTTTTTTGACTTTGTAGCTGAGCAATAACCACTTTTTGTGCAAAAAATAACTTGAAGGCTAACTTCTCTTTCATTTCGAGCTGGAGTCCCATGTGCTTCATGTTGGTTTTCCCCGCGCACACTTCCGTAGGTATGAGAGCTCACATCGACATACACAGCGTTGCGTGAGCCCACGTCGATGGGGATTTGTGCTGGTGCCATCCCTGGGTTTTGCGGTGGTACACCGGCATCTGTACAGTTCTCTCCATGAAGCCCAATACTGTTGTTTTCGTGTGCATTTGCTGAGTTAGATATTTTTTGACCTGAAATCAAAGATTGTTGGACAAGAAAAAGTGTGAAGAATAACTTGTGTTTTCGGAAAACTAGCACCAAAATAATTACTATTATTTTTATCCCCACGGTTAAAGCCAAACTGTTTACCTTGAAAATGGTATTAACAATTATATTTGATTTTGTGGTTCTAAAAATATGTGATTTATTTCAATACTAGTTGTTTGGCAATAGGTGCTAAGTGTAAGTAAAGAGAACAAGATATGCAAACCAATGTTGTTGCAAGATTGGGCCTCGAGCTGGCTGGAACGGGGGGCTTTGGGGTCTAGTTAGGGCAGTTAGCAATGAACAATTGATGAAGAAACAATGATAACGAAGACCTTGGAGATAGACTTTTGCGGTTGATAATGGGTAATAAATAAAGAACAATAAATGAACAAGCAATAAATATGTAGAGTGATTGTTAGAGTACGTTTATACAAGAAAAGCAGAGAATGTTTTATTGTATTGCAGTCTTCGCCTATTACAAAATGACAAGGTCCCCTTTATATAGGAGGGGGAATCCCAATATAGTGCATGTCTAATAATGATGAGGAAATGCTATTGGTACAGCTGTATAATGGCTCAGTACGAATTTGTACTATTCTTGCGACTTGGTCAGCTCTAACCACGTATCCTTGGGAGCTTTCCTCCCTTTCCATGACGATCATCGATTTGTACTGCTCCAAGATTGATCACAGTGAACCTTCAATATGTTCCCTCGAAGACGCACCTCGGGGTCACACTTCAAATTTTGCTTGGAGCTTCTCGAGGTCGGGCGTGGAGAGCCACAGTTATCCCAAAATCGAACTCCCCAATTTTGGCCGTAGACAAACCTCTAAAACAAAATGAGATTTTGGAAGTAAACTAAAATTGAATCCTCCGTATCTTCAAAAATGGTCATACTCCATATTCCAATATGTACAGTTTCTTAGCACGTGATAGTCTTTCTGATTTCTTTTCTTTTTATCTGTACCTAATATGCTTTTTTAAGATTCATGTTTGAAATGTTGAAAAAGAAATTTGCCTGTGGAGTGTAGAGGTTACGCAGTAAAATGACAAATTTCAGTGTCAGTCCACCCCCTATGCCACCCAACTCTCTCTCTCTATATGAGACCCTAATGGACTGCAGAAATCACATACTCCTCTTATGATCAAATTAAAGACAAATTATCTGTCAAAAAGTGTCAAAAGCATGTGATATCACCAAAATGGGGAGATTGTTTTTAAAAAATTACTCCTGACAATATGATTTCTTATTTATTATAACCCATGCTTACTCATTCTTATTTCTTCTTTAAGAAATATCTGTACACACTACTAGGCTTTTTATTTTTTAAACATTGCTTTATTTTATATTGACCATCTTTGAGCTTATCTTAATCTTCTATTAAAAAACAAATTAAATAAAAACATGGTTGGTAATGTTAGTTTAACATACTACTATAACTTACAAGAAAAAAACTTAATTTAACATACTACTCCTTTCGGTCCAAAATAAGTAATTTTTTTTTGGCCTTTTTCTTATGGTTCAAAATAAGTTATTTTTTCAGATTTCAAGAATGAATTAATTTTTTTTTTCTTACATTGTCCTTGGAGTAAATAGTATTGGAATATGTGTTAGGAGTGTTAATGTGAGATAGTAAAGGTTAATATGATCAATTTTATTGCTAATTAATGTTAAAAAGTAAATTTTTTAATCTTTGTGAAAACATCTAAAAAATCACTTATTTTGGAGCGGAGAAAGTATAACTAAAGCCGGTATTTTGATAGTGCTATTTCTGTATATAGTATATTATAAATCTCTCTGACTCTTTATATCCATGTTTTTTAGCGTTTATTTTCTTTTTTCAAGGAACACAAACGATATATAAACGTCAATGCATGTTTCATTTTTTGCCCCCCGCACAAATCCTAATCTTTTTCACTTTTTACCAGCGCAAAATTTGGCCATAATCTAAAGCATAACTTGTCATTTCCTTAAACAGTGGATTCCCTTGTACTTTATAAACAACACTGCACCCATTTCCCTTTCAACTCCTTAAAATCATATACCCCACTTTTAAATAACTCCATTAGAAACCTCCTTGCTTCAATGCTCTGAACAATAAAACACAAAGTTCAGAGCTTTTAAGGTACTTAGTTTTCAACTTCCGTTTTGGTTCATTCTGGTATGCTTCCCTTACCCTTTTTTCCTTTCGTATTTCAGTTGTTTTAATAATAGAATCTTCAAGGGTGATTTTTTGTGATGTTGTATAATTAAGGGTGTGAAAAAAAGGAAGAACAACAATCTTGGTTTTATCTCTTGTCTTGATTTTGCTAGAAAAGAAATGAGGGACTTTCCATCTTGTTTTGGTGAAAATGGGGTTCAAGTTGCTGATGCTTCTTGTTCAGCTGTTGGGGTTGTGACTAAAACCCCACAGAATTTAGTCACCTGTGTTTATCAGTGTAAACTAGTTGGGAAATCTTGTCTGATTACTATTGTTTGGACCAAGAGTTTGATGGGTCAATGCCTAAGTGTTGAAATTGATGATATGTCTCATCAATGTCTTTGTAAAGTTGATGTAAAGCCTTCTCTCTTCTCCAAAAGAAAAGGGTCAAGGTCTTTACAAGTAAATTCTTGTAAAATTGACCTACACTGGGACTTTTCACTAGCCAAGTTTGGATCTGGGCCAGAGCCTATTGAAGGGTATTATTTAGCTATAGTTTGTAAAGGACAAATGGTTTTGGTCATTGGAGATCTGAGGAAAGAAGCATTTAAAAAGACAAATGCAGCTCCTAGTTTTTCAAATCCAATGTTCATTTCTAAAAGAGAACACATATTTGGGAAGAGGGTGTTTGGTACAAAGGCTCAATTTTGTTATACAGGTCCAATTCATGATATTACAATTGAATGTGACTCTAATGGCATTGACGATCCATATCTTTTGGTCCGTATTGACTCTAAAACAGTAATGCAAGTGAAGCATTTGCGCTGGAAATTTCGCGGTAACTATACTGTTTTAATTGATGGACTCCCTGTTGAAGTGTTTTGGGATGTTCATAACTGGCTGTTCAGTAGCAATTTTGGGAATGCAGTGTTCATGTTTCAAACATGTTTATCGGCTGAGAAGTTGTGGACAACACAAACTTTGTCTGATCTCTCTGTCATGCCTTGGCCTTACACACAGAGTTTGAGCAATTCCAAATCATCTGCTTTGGGTTTTTCTTTGGTTTTGTATGTTTGGAAGAACGAGTAATTGGAGTGTTCTTCTAGTATTCCCAACAAAGATAGTATATTTTTAAGATCTTGTTTGTGAACTTGATTGAGTTAATTTCTAATGAATATACCCTTTTTTTTCTTTTGCATCTCTTCGTGCTATGACCTTTAATCTTGTTCCTCCAAAGAGTCAATTTCCTTTGATTCCTGGTTGTCATCTAATATTATGACTAATAATTATGTCCATAAAGTACAACTTTCCTTAAAGTATACGCAAACAAATCTGCATCATTATAGATTAACAGCAGTCACATTTTCAAGTCGTGAAAACAAGAGATTTTTATCTAGCTATACTATATTAGAAATTTATTTACTTTTGTTCTCTATATTTTGTAGTTTTTAATAACTATCTAGGTTTTTCTTACAAATTGTATACATTGAGCCTTAAAAGGCTCTCACCCTATCATTAGCGCCTTCAATTAAGAGATTTAATTACATCATTTCCTTTTTTTTCTTTCCTCTTCTCTCTCCTTTTTTTTACATCAAAAATCGCTTAATCTACGCCAAGAATTTCCATCTTCTCTCTTCTCACCATTGCTGGCAACTTTATATTATTAAAAATTAAAGAAATATTCAAAAATTGCATGATAAATTTATTATAGTTGTATTTGAGTTGTATTAGATACATCAATCCTAAAACATAATTGTATCATACTTGTATCTCAATTGTATCTAATTTGTATTTGATACATTAATACCCAAAATAATACCTGATACAATACTAATAAATCAATATACAATTATCACATATTTGTGATGCAAACTGTGAAATTGGTCATGAACTAACAAATGCTCGTAATAATATACAACGAATATACAATTACCATACATTTGTAATACAATTTCTGCAGCAACTATGATACATATACAATTATAATACAATCACAATATATTTCTGAAAAATTGTGATACACTTATGATCTTCATCTTCTTCAAGTTTCAATCATAACTCCACACTAACAATCTAATATAATCGTATTATAATTGTATTAGTATTGTATCGAGTATTGCTTTGGATATTGATGTATCATATACAAGTCACATACAATAAAAATTATAGAAAGAAAGAAATCATGATTCAAAACTTACCCACAGCTTGATTCTAACAATATTCTGAATTTCGTATACAGTGTATGAATAAGAAATAGAGATTTCGGGTGATTAGTAAAATTTAAGAAAGAGGAAAATTGGATCTGAAAATCTTTGTAAAAGGAAATAAATCGGAAATTTGGGTGATATAAAAATAAAAGAGAGATTTTGGGTGATTATTAAGAAAAAGAATCTTAAACGTAGGGGGAGGGTTTTTGGAAATGGGCTAAAATTAAGACATTGTTATAAAATAAAAGCAATGCAGTAGAATGTAAATAAGAAGAGATAGAAAGAAGGGAGAGAGTTTTGTTCTTTCACTTTGGTGTATTTTTCCATTGCAATTACATGGCCTTTTATAGGCATAAAAAGTAAAGATGATTGACATAAAATAGGAAATTTAATCTTTCAATTATTCACAACATGGGCATCCAATGTAGTATCCAATGTAGCATCCAATGTAGTATCCAATGTACAAATTATTCATAACACTCCCCCTTGGATGTCCGTATAAGATAATATGCCTCATTAAGAACTTACATAAAAAATATTGGGATGTACATAGTTATTTATAATATATATTGCTTGCTGCCTCATTAAAAATCTTACCAGGAAAACCCAGTGGGATAAAACCTTGGTTAAGGAAAAGAGTGCAGCGTGTAGTTACTCCCCCTGATGAAAAATCACTTAATGTCTCGAAGACGACGCATTCCAATCTTATATATCAGCTTTTCAAATATTGAGGTTGGTAATGCCTTAGTGAATAGATCAGCCAAATTATCACTTGAACGAACTTGTTGTATATCTATTTCACTATTCTTCTGAAGATCATGAGTGAAAAATAATTTCGGTGAATGTGTTTTGTTCTATCTCCTTTGATATATCCTCCTTTCAATTGAGCTATGCATGCAGCATTGTCTTCATACAATATTGTTGGAATATTCTCTTTCGAAGAAAGACCACATGTTTGCTGAATGTGTTGA